>JANTCA010002887.1:0-11090 GCA_024741275.1 Chironex yamaguchii | reverse complement strand
CATACATACATACATACATACATACATACGTACATACATACATACATACATACATACATACATACATACATACATACGTAGATAGACAGACAGACGGCAGACACACGTTCTATACGAAAGGCAATAAAGTGCTTGAAAATTTATTAAAATTATTTTTCCACTTGCGTTATTGTTACGACGTTTTACTCATTGAAAGTGATCAAAAGACACACTAACATCTAATAACAAGTAGATTTTTATTAGAAAATGTTATAGACCTATCTTTCGCCGTTTACAAATTTAATTAAATCCCCAACATTTAACCAACAGCTTGCTTGACCATTAGGAGTAGGGACGCCTGCTGCCATAATAATGGGATCAATTAAAATGGCTGCATAAGACATGGGCGAGGACAACTATAAAGATTTCAGTTGTCAGGAGAGAGACGTAAATGGGTCAACTTATGTCGTTTATGGTAATGCTCTTATTTAAAACAACAGACTCAAAGCTGTTCCTTCACGTTTGTAATAAATCTATTCATGTTCTTCATCTGCATAGGAATTAGGAATAGTATTCAACTTATGAAACAAAAGCAGTGAAGATGAATTTTACAATGTTTTTGATTGTCATTCTAATAACTAAGAAATGACCAAGATAACAAATACGAAGCAAGGTATTCCTAACAACAAGTTTTAAATTCTTTTTGCTTGTGATAAGAATTGGCACTGAGAGATTTAGAGAGATGCCGTCAAGTTTGTAGTCGTTGAATCCGGGTTTGAACCTACAGTGATCAAAATTGTAACTTTACTTTTTATTATTACTTCTTATTAATTGTTATTAGAATGAATACCAAAATTATGTTTGAAGTCATAATCCAGATGTCCTGTGTTAAATGCTTGCTTTAGGATTACGTTTTTGAAGTAACACTTAGGGGGTAGGGGGACTGGGAAGAGGAGAGTGAAGAAAAGGGGGAGGAAAAGGAAGAGGAAATGAACTAAACAATTTCAGATCTTAATGGTCAAATTGCAATGCTCAAGAATGTTTTAATATTACTGCTGGTGTTTTAGGTCAGATATCTCTGATATGTATTATCAGAGCCATGTGATGGAAATTAATTGGACGTCATCATGGGGCACGAACCTGCATCATGCTTGTTAGATCATGAGGTATCGAAAATTAAGTTGGTTAGTATAGAATGTCGCATGTCATCTACTGAAGCTTGACCGTAACAAAACCTTACTGCAGTAAACTCAGTCTGTTTCTTAGATCACCGTTAATGTCCAACAAAATTCATTCTGTGATATACCAGGTATGGACCTTATCCTTCTCCGTGTGTTGATGCCTTCTGTATTTGGAAATCAGAGGCAAATCTAAGCATAACAGCGGCGCACCTGAAGCTGGATTTAAATTATTTCAAGACATTTTGGGCTCAATGCCTCACTACTGATGTAACCGCTCCAAGGAGAAATTTGTGGTTTAAATAGTTTGACATAGACCATCTGCATGAAACAGGGGTTTTTTTTGCTCGAGAGAATGATCTCTCGACACATAACTCAGAAAAATGTTCAAGCAATATTAGATACTTTGAACTAAAATGACTTGAACGGAGCGAGGTCGAGGAAAAAGGCAACGAATAATCATGTGGAAGGCGAGGGCAGCAGGATTTGAGTGTGACAAAAAAATTAGGCATGCCTCAACAATAACTAGAAGCACACTGAGAGTGCAAATCTCTGTCAACCCAATATGGTTCTATTATTAAAACAACACGGGTATTCCCCATGACGATGCCCTTGCTTGTCACTTTTATGGAGATATCATTACCAAATACGGTATCGCTGTTATCCCCCTTGAACACATCCTCACTAGCACTATGAAGTTTTAATTGGCGTAAATGTGATCCAAAATCCAGAATTTAACTCCGATCTTTCCCCAAATATCCTGAAATACCCTGAAGATTTTTTTTTATCAAAATCCATGCATTAGTTTTTGAGTTATCTTGATAACGAACAGAATGACAGACAGACAGACAGACAGACAAACCTTGGCAAAAACATAATCTCCTGGTAGAGGATATTAGAGGAGTACAGTATAGCACTGACAAGTGTATTGGAGTGATGGAAGATAAGAAAAAATATGTTATTCGTCGCCACTCACCTGAGGGAATCTACGTATTCTTCAAAGCATTCTCGATTGAGAAATGTTATGGGCTCTTTTTGTGACGTTGTAGAGAGAAATATTTTTGTATTAGATGGAGAAATACTTAAGTATTCCATGCTTCTTTTCAAGAAGTCTTGTAAAGCTTCTAAATAATTCTCGTCAGCAGACGGTGTTAGGTCCAGAAATATCGATACATCAAATTTCAGCTTTGTTCCTAGAAGGTTAAAATCAGAAACACATGATAAACAATCCTGGAGAGAATAAGGCACCTTAATTAGAGAAAACTTAAAGAGTTACAATGGGCGTGAGACATACTTTTGTCTCTACCCATATTTTACCATTTCTAGAGATAGAGAAAAGCCTAACAACTAGAACAGCCTTCTATTGATTCCACTAAAAGATTTTTACGACAAAAAAACAAAGAAAAAATAACAGAGAAGTAAGGAAAGATGTATATGCTACTGATGTTAGTTTCACAAAATACCATGTTTTCTTTAATGCCATTAACTAAATGGCAGAGTAGACAAAGAACAAAAACCCAAAAGAAATTCATGTGTTTTTGTTTTGAGACTGCTCAGTAATGGAAGAATAGAAGAAAGAAGAAAATGATAAAGCAAAGAGTAAGAGAAAGAGGAAAAATAAAAAGGAAGAAATAAAAAAGAGGAATATTGAAAAAGAACGGAAATATCAATGATGGCAAAAACATTGTTTAAACAAACGAAGAAATTAACCAAATGAAAGAAAATGGAAAAGGGAAGGTTAGAAAAGGAAAAGAAAAGCAAATAAAAAATAGATAAAGAAAAGAAAAAGAAATGAAAATAATAAAACTAAAAAGGAATAAGCAGTAACGTCGAGAGAGGGGACAGCTGGAGTAAATTCCCTGGAAGTTTTACGAATACTAGACTATTTAAATCAAGACGTTTATTGGACGTTTATTCATGAAATCTTTTAATAACCTCTTTTTTGCCAAGTTTATTCTATTGTCTGTCGTTTGATTCTTAGATTTTAAGGACAGTAAAGCTAAAAGACAAACATAAAATCCCTTAAAGTCTTAGTTTAGCTTTATATTGTTATTCACTATGCGTATGCTTATCGCAACGTAATTTCAGTAGTCGCAAAATGTTAGTCTTGATTTTGACTAGCCAAATACTTTTGGAACTCACAAGGGGTTGCTTATAGCTCCAGAGCATAAACTGGCTCTCAACTTGCCTGAAGATAAGGAAAGAAAAATAGGAGTAAATAAGAGTAAAACAAGAAAAGAGGAAAAAGTAAGAAAAGAAGAAATTAAACAAGTAAATATATAATATAAGGATGATAAATGATTGAAGATAGACACCTGACAAATATAGAATTCTGACTTAAAATATCTGGAACTACATTTATTTTTCTATAAACAAATAACTCAGTCTTACTTGCATTTTTCTCTGCTTTGTGTGCAGGCATATGAGGCAGAGACAATGTGTATTTACATTGTTTTACAATCAGCTGTATGTCTTCCTGTTCATCCTTTATTGATAAAAAGCACTTGTTGAATGCAGCTACCATAGCTACAATAGCGAGGGTAATATTTTTGCAATAGTCAGGCAGAGGTTGGGTAGCCTTAGTAAACAGGAGCTAACAGTCAGTAGTCCACATTACATAAGTTAATATTTGCAGTCCAAATACACAACATGTTTTACTGGGCATTGCTCCAAATGGCCTGCTGCTCACATCTGTATTCAGAATGGTATAACAAACAAACATTTTGCAATTCTCTTCCATGTACTGCTCAAATGCCGCTATGTAATATCAAATTATATCCAAACAATTTCCTTGTTTAAACATTAACCCTTTTTTACTGCAAAATTCTTTGCATCTACATAGTTTCAAGTCCAACATTAAGTCTTCATTGCTCTGCCTGCTTCGTCACCTAGAAGAGGTCATGCAACCTTGTGATAGGCAGCTTAGGTAAAAACAAGGTTCGTAGGTAGGTGGTGAATAGACTTATTTCAGTGGTAACTTGAAAATCTATTTGTCGTACGATACAAATCGTTTTGAAAATTTGCGACATTGCCAAAATTTGACGAAAAAACGAAAAGTTTTAAATATTTGACCACGATATATCTTCCAACTAAGTGTACTAGAGTCTCTCTTCATTACAACAGGATGAACAGGTTTCTGTAGGCACAAAAAGTGTGTTTTCTCACTTGGATTCGTCCAATAATGCGTTGATTTTCCATTTTAGTTTCGCTTTTTATTGTTTATGATTTGCTAATTTCTATCCATATTTTTAAATGAAATGATTGCCGTATATCTATACATTTCTTTCCGAGAAATCATTTCTAGCTATGTTTCTTTTATATTAAAAGGCATGTAAGTGCACCTTGGCTGTGACCTCTTTCTTTCTCTTTGCCGAGGTACAAGCACCGTTTCGTTCTCGTATGTTGTGTATTAAAATATCGCTTTGACAATAATTTTTGACATTGAACTAAAAACGCTTTTATGACTGATTGGCTATATTTGTCATAAAAGGTTTGCCATATATCTGTACATCCCTTTCTGATCATTAATACTCTGAAAAGTGTCAGACGAAACAAGCTTGTAAGTATGTTTTTAGTACAATGTTGCAAATTTTCATTTTCAAATATTGTTGATAATTTTCTCTCCGGTACATTATGAACATGACTTCAAGATTACAGCAATCAAGTGTTCTGGTTGACCGATTCTTAGTTTCAAAAGTTACATAGGGTTATGTCGTCGAAATTACAGTAAAGATAAATGTTAAAATAGGTCGTCTCTATGCAGAGCTTTGTTTTTAGGGCAGCAGTAATATTTAATTCAATAGATAGTCTGTTCGTAGGAGCGTTTTCTGCTCTGAGTAAGAAACTTGGTCAAATGGTGCTTCTTTTTACGAGATCGATACTATTTTGGAGGAGCTTGAATACTATTTTAGAGCCGCCATAGTATAGTGGATTAGACGACAATCTTGCAAGCCAGAGACTACGAATTTAAATACGTGTCACCACAAACAAAATAGCTTTGATAAAAGGGAACCTTTCTCATAAAGAGCTCACTTTATAGTAAAATTCCCTTCCATACCATGGGAATTAGTTGCGCTTGGTAAGGAGTATGCTGTAAGAAGTATGCTTGTGATCAGCTTAAATCTTACATCTACATCCTTACATGTTTACTTCGAGCGCTTTTCCATTGTTTTTAGGCTGCGAAGCCTTATCTAATGCTACATTGGCGTAATTAGAATTGTTAACAGTCTTCACCCTTTACATGACTGTTGTAGATGTGAATGATTCACAAATTCAAGATTGTGCACTTTATTCCCTAGACCTCTTAAACCTTTTCAATATCATCATTAACAAATATTCTGATTATCATTTTTATCATCTTCATGTTCTCAACTGATTTGTCAAGAACGAAAAATTAGATTTGTCAACAAAAATTGTTGTTCGTTGTGACAAAAGTTCATTATATTCACATCAAGCAAAATAAATGAACCTGCAACTAGAAATTCTAAATATCGCACACACATCGTACAAATAACATCAATATGGTGATTATAATATTAATAAAAGCTGTCGTGAGCTTAATAGCATCTTAACAAGCTCAGAAAAATTACGCCAATCTTTGTGACAGATCACCACAAATCTCGCAGATCATACTCAAGCTTTGCTTTCTTGCTAAATGACGTAAGGAATGATAACGAAACAGAATGAGTAATGAGCACACATCTTTAGAAAAGACATTGGTTTAGCACAATCCATGCAAGTCCTTGTGAAGTAGAAGTAATCCACATTTGAACATAATATCTTAAAGACAGCGATCCCACCAACATGCCAGAGCCGTCGGCGACAAGTTTTAAGTAAGTCTCTAAGAAAGTTTTCAAAGAAATGCGTTCCAATTGCCCTCGGTTTTAAGATCTGCCTCGTAACACCCAACACGTAGTTCGGAAGTGATAAGGTCTTTTATTTACAGTCTGCTCACATCATCAAGAACATTACTTTGCCGACAATTATGAGGATTATATCTGCAATTGGGAAGCAAAGCTTGACAACGTTTGAAGGAAACAAAAGAAACTCAAATATATTCTGCATTCGACAAAGACTGCATAACTATTAGCCAAAGTGCCTCAATGATAATTAGAATCAAATAGTTGTTATTGCTTAAGCAAAACATTTTTTCATACTTAAAAATAGAATCCATTACTCAAACTAGACTCTTTTATAGTTCATTTTAACATTCATTAATATCACGTCTTCTCTGTTATATAAAATGATAAAAACATATATATCCAGAAGTGAGAAATTGCTTATTATTGTAATTTTTTAACAGCTAGCCGCGTATTCTCTTTTTTTGTCAAAACATACCCAGCTATAAGGCATTGTTAATCTGTGCATTTTAATGCGTAATAATTTGCTCTACATATCTTGCACTGTTGCGAATTGCATTGAATTGGCTAAGCAAGTTTAGTTAGGTCACCCCTAACGCCGTTTCAAAAATACTTTTAAAAGCTTGAATTTGTTAACAATGCTGTAGAAAGAAAATTTTATCTTCTTGGTCAAATGATCCATTTGTGACATTTTTTTGTCTTCACTTCTTGCAGTTACCTACGTTTACTTGATATGAATGATAGGAGTTCCATCAAATAGCTTATGAATTATTTAAAAAACGATACCCAAGGCAAAGATAGTTTAGCTTCTCCTCTTATACTCTAAAGTGACAGGTGTGAATTTCAGTCACAATCCTTAGATTCAAAGTTTTTTAATCCAAAATTGGTCACTTTTGACTACTCGGCCATCCGCCCTGCAAATTTAACTGAGACTAAAATAAGTATTTATTTGAATTTGTTCAGAAGCTATCTTGCTTAATTTTAGCTAGATTAAAGCTATCTGTAGCCATCCATGAAATTCTATTAAAGTCGGCAGGCTACATTGCTAACTACTAGGATTGTTATTCATTTTGCCATGAAAGAATTCTGTATGAAACCAGAGACAATTTACAGTAAATAATATTCAGTCTTTCACTTAAGAGCAAGCAGAATTAATCATTCTAAAAGTTCCGCCGTAAAAGACTAGCTTTCTTGCGTTTCAGAAATTAGATTTCTACGTGGCTTAAAAACACAAGCAACAATAAACCTACAAAAGTCTACATCATAAGCTTTAATAGCTGTTTCTAATTAACAAAAACATAAAGTTTTGATTGATTTCGTCAACTCGTGTAGATTGTTAATCACTCCTGGGTTTCTTTAAATTGTACTTAACTCAACTTAGAAACTAAAGTGATCTCTAATGAAGCTAAATATCTAGTATGAAAGAGAAACGCTTTCTTTCCAATGTCAAACAACGGCTATTGTACTTTATGATTGCATCTACAGGTGGTTTCCAGTTTTTACAGAAGGCAATGGCTAACATATCATAAAACTCCATCTGCCATACATTTTTGTTGTCAAATCACTTTTAGTTATCGTCTACAAAACATGTTACCTTTTTAAATAACTCTTTCTTTCATTCATTCCTTCCGTAACCATTTTACTTCTTCCGTATTCATGTTGATAAATTTTACCTATGTTCTATTTTTAAGCGAGATAAGCCCCCTTTCACTTCTGATAATTAAGGCAAATAGCAATTTAACATATATTTGTCCACCCCACGCTTACAAGAGTTATGTTGCTTGCACTTTTAAATAGGAGACGTGTTTTCCTGTTTGCTTCAACCAAAGAAAAGATTTCAACAAGTGTAATGTCTTTACAAAATATAAGACAATGTGTGTAGAGGAAATTAACATTACATAGATTTCTTTCGCCTGTGTGGGAATTTACCCATGTTTGTTATAAAAATTCGACACTCCAATTCTCCTGAGGAACACAGCTTAGATATCGACATTTCTTCAAATCAATGAAGGATAGCGATACATAACCAACAAAAGTTTAAAATGCTCTTGATATAAAATAAACAGTTTAATGTTTCTAAAAGTAAAAGATTTTACGATTTAAAGAGTAATATCTTTTTCTTAAAACTCATTTTAAAAACACGGCTTATACTTTTGAAAACTTCACAATTCCATGTTTGGCAATCTTTTCCCCCAAATTTCCCTACCTGTTTCCTCATTTCATCATTCTGCTTTATATGTAAGATATTATCCCGTGAAATCTCAACGGTCATTGAAAATACGATTATAATGCAATTTTATGTCAACCATACCCTTGAATTCAAAATAGTACTACTTGAGCAGGATAAATTTAAAGTAAAGGACGCATTCAGATTACTGATACATTTACACTTAACTATCAAGGTTACAAAATCGTTCCATGGTAACATTTTCTACCAACACGAAATGCTAAAAAATTCATTCAAAGAGATTTTGTTGGTCTCTAAGGAACAGGATTTTACTTTAAACTAAAGAAGATTTTACCTTAGAAAAGAGATTAGGATTTTAAAGTTTTAAATAGTAATGCTTAGCAATAATGCGGCAAGCTAACATATGTTTTTATCTTATAACGTTCAGATACTGCGTATCTGATTTTGTCGATATATCAATTAAACACACATGAACAAAACGGTTCCACCAATAAAATCTGTTAGCTATATGCATGTTTTGTATATAATATATACTTACAATATATATATATATATATATACATACTGATATAACCAGTCATACACGCTGTAGATATCTTAGAAACATGCTTTAGTAAGCTTCGCAATGCTGAATGCGAGGCCTGAGATCACATTGCAGGTTGTAGTGTATACAAAAAGTATTTACATACCTGAAACGTTCATCCGGGCAACGAAAAAAAGGAGAAATGGCAAAAATCGTGGCAATAGCATACTGATTTACTTTCTAAAAATTGCCTGATTCGGTAATGCTGCTACTTCTCTCACGGAAGCATCTGTGCTCGCATGTTGACCGGAAAAACCCATGGTATAGCTTTTGCTGCTCATTTAAACCTTAGAAACACGTGTCGTCATTTCAACTGACAGGGGGGGAACAACCATCTAGAATTTGCTTGTGTACTGTGAGGCTCGTTTAGCAGTGCAATTTAAACATGAAAAATGAAAATTTCAAACAATGACAACGCTCAATGTAAAGATCCTAAGGTTCGGATAAGTAGGCAATGTATCAGTAATCTGAATGCGTCCTTTACTTTAAATTTATCCAGCTCAAGTAGTACTATTTTGAATTCAAGAGTATGGTTGACATAAAATTGCATTATAATCGTATTTTCAATGACCGTTGAGATTTCACGGGATAATATCTTACATATAAAGCAGAATGATGGAGTTTTGTCAACTGGAATAGTCTATAAATATCAATTGATGATCGTAAGCAAGACGGGCATTTGTTTTGGTATCATATTCTGCGAAAGTGTTGGTCTCTTTTAAGGCGAACGTTATAACTCAACAATTGAGAACATTGATATGCCCCATGCTAGTCCCTGTAGCAAGGCTCCAAATCTCATCAAGTCTTAAACGAACGTTTTTCCTGAATGTCTCTCAAATCAGAAGTCGTAAGAAAATGAATTGCCAGATTCAGAATCTACGATCTAACATTGATAATGTAGAAGGGCTTTTGTCTGAAATGAGGAAACAATTGCAAAACTTGGAGTTGTGAAATTTTCAAAAATGGAAAAGATTGTCTTGAACGGCATGAAAGATTAAAATCGGCCCTGTAATTCTATAGAACATTCGGCGTTACATATACATGCACTCGCAGACACATTTAATAGGAGGGACTTTTTCTTTCTTAACCGTTCCCTTTATGGCTAATCAGCGAGGAACCTGTCAACCGATTTCGAGTCGGTTTGGGAATGACAAGCAGGTTAGCAGTCTCACTGCAGCTATGAACAGTCATTTAAACAAAACAAAACGATTTTTGATCCCCCGTAGAAGTGGCCTTTAACTCACTTCATTTCTCACTTTCACGTCGTAAAAGATCACAATAATGGTTCTTCCGACCTGTATTCATGATTTTCAAGCCAACATCTAAAAATGCAATTGACACCATAGTTTGCAATCTACAGGTGGATGAGATCAGACATCTTATTAACTGTTCAGTATTTTTGTGCTGAGAAGGAATTATTTTTGATAATCACCAGTACCAAACAGAAAAAAGCTAACAGTGTTGTCTCTTGTATGAGTGCCAACAAATTCTTCCTGGATCAAAGTAAGTCACCAAGAGGAAACAAAAAAGAAGTTTCAAATATTTTTTTACTGGTAAAAATCAACAGCAAAACATCGGTAAAGATATGCTGATAAAAATGACTACTGGGCTAGTAATTCTTAATGTAAAGGACATGGCTTTAAGTTTAACTTTGGTTTTTTTGTCAAATACTTTCGACATCTTCAGAGAAATTGGCATGATATGTGAGCGTAATGTTATAAATAGTGCACAAGAATAATACATAGTATCAAGAAACATAGGCTACAGATTGTAGTAAGGTGTAAATGTAATTAACAAGTCATGAACATGACAGTAAAAGTAGAAGTACCAAAAGGGAACTTACAAATACTTCGAACTATTAAAAGAGAAACAAAGGTGCGGTGTTTTGATTATTATTGAGTGAAGTTTTGTGTTTGGCCACCAGGTCAGAAACAAAAGGAGATGAAGGTAACATACTGACATCGTTGATGGAACCATGATGACCTCAAGATTTCAAATGCTCCAATATACTGGAGAAAGAGAGGTTGCACAGCCTGAAGAGATAGTGTGGAATGGCCCCAGACAACCCCCCGGTATGATGATATATATATATATCTGATGAAGATAATATCGAAACGTCAAAATGAAGGTGTATTTTTGAGCTATATATATATATATAATATAATACACTACAAAAGCCTCAATCTCCTATCTTCATTAACAGATTAATATTAATATATATATAAATAATACCTCAACAGACACAGTGCTTTATATATACTCATCAAGAGTGGAGCATTACCACAATAGCTGCACTAAGTGGG
>JANTCA010002886.1:0-11090 GCA_024741275.1 Chironex yamaguchii | reverse complement strand
CTAAGAGTTTATAGTTTAGACTTAATTAGAGTTTATATTTAGTATTACTCTAAATGTGTGTTTTATGATGTCATTTGAGTCATAATAAAATTGCATTTAAGTCTGAATTTCACAGTTTTTACACATTTTCATATGATTTTCATTTGCGTAGTGGACCCAACAGAAATAGTCCAAGTAGCTCAGAATTAAGTCATAAAATTTAGGATTTGCATTGAAACAAATTTAGAAAGGGGACAAACTGATTTTTTGAAAACCATTTTTTGGCTTAGGGAATGATGCACCCTCGTCATCATCACCATCGTCATCATCATCGTCGTCGTCGTCGTCGTCGCCATCATCATCATCATCGTCATCATCATCATCATCGTCGTCGTCGTCGTCATCATCGTCATCGTCGTCGTCGTCATCATCGTTATCATCGTCGTCATCATCATTATCATCATCATCATCCCTCCAAATCTCTTTGATATTCATTGCCATTTCAATTTCGTCTCCAGGATAAGTGCAGGCCTTCCCCTGCTACGGCTTTTACGGTGTGGCTGCCACTAAACAAGTCGAGAACCTATTTCGTCTTTAGCTCGCCAAGAATATCCCATCTTCTTTTCCATAGTATGGTAGATATCTTTGGTATATCGCCATATAATTCAGTATTTGAAATATGTTGATTCCAGTGGATATTGACGATGTGACGCAGTATCCGTTTATAACACCCACAAAGCTTTTCATATGGGGCCAGTTTTCTGCAACATTGAGCTTCTATGTAGGTCTTTTCAGCCTCTCCTTGACCTTATGTGTTAGAGAACGTCACCCAAAACTAGGTACAAGTCATTTAACCCACATGGTTCTTCTACAGTGTTTCTCCAATCCACTGGAGTGACAGATACAAGCCAGGGTGGAGCATTCACAAAGTAGGTAACAAGTTATGTCGAAATGAAGCGTTCTCAGATAAGATGCACTAGTGAGAGCAGTGCTAATATGAACTGGGTCTGATAGTGAATCTATCACTGTATACCATTTAGTCGAAACTAAAAAAAAGCACAACAATTGTCGGCACTACATAAATTCACTTCACTTCATACAACGTAAAAGCGACAGCGAATTAAAGACAAGATTGTCGTGTGCTGGTTAAGATGGATAGAAAAGAACAGCTAGCCACATCACAATGCATCTACGATAAAATTTTCGCAACCGTACCTTAAATCCATCCTTGCGAATGGCAAACATGACTTCAATCATATACTGGGTTCTCTTGTCAATCTGAGCTTCATGCAATATACTACGTAGTCTTTCGAACACCGCTGAAATAAAACAAGACAATCGTAAGTTAGAATACCATACTATTATACAGTGACTGTGGATTCTAGGACGTTTATACCATTTAAAGATCTTGATTACATGGAACTCTCATTACATTACAAAAGCTTGTACAAACATCAATATTACAGGAATTCTTCGATAAAGTTCTAGAAAATTCTCGAATTTCCCAAATCCTTCAATACAGTTGCAGAATTCTCTACCATTCTTTATAGTTTGTTCAGGGTTATATCTTGCTTCAGTTGTAATTCTTATAGCTAATTGAACATTCTCGTTGCATCTCTGGTACCGAATAACATTATACTTCCCAGGAAAGACGAAGTGTCCTTTTTCATATTTTCGTCTACACTGCCCGATTTCAAGAAGGCGAGGAAGTGATTTACTTTGCCTCGGTAACAGAACTATTTCTGCATTAGGGAACTAACATGTTTGTAATTATTCTCCTCTCTTTAGTTAAGAGACAAAACCGGTAACTTGAGTATGGACTGCCGTAGTCTGCAAGATAAGACGAAGATCTTGCACACCAGAGATACGGAATTTAAATTCCTGTTGCCACAAAAACAGTCAAGAGCAAATGACAGTGCTGGCCAACTCGAGTCAAGTGGCAACTTTCTGGCACACTCAATAACACGTATCCTACCACAATATTAACTCCATTGCATCCCACACATTGGTAGCCACGTTTACCACTGTCAAGCAGTTGAGTAATTATCCACTCCAGGAATCCTAGCTGGGATAATAAAAACTGCCATGTCAGAATGAAAACGATATCTATAGCCTGTGGCGGCTTTATAAACTACAATCTATTAGGCAATCTAAACAACGTAGGATAAACTTCAATTGTCTATACTCACTCAGTTTGTGGTTAAAGTGACGAAAACAATTTACGGCGGTTAAGATTAACTTCAAGAAAAAGACATTATTAAGGAAGAAGTTCTATCTGAGCAGCCGTGGTATAGTGGATAAGAAGACGATCTAGCAAGCCAGTGGTTGCGAGTTTGAGTACACCTCACCAAAAACACAACACGATTGATGAGGGAAGCTAACGAGAGCCTACTTCCAAAATTTCCTAATCCTGGAATGGGAATCAGCTACACTCGGTAACGAGTATGCTACAAATTCTGTTACATACCATGCAATCCTCGAGGAGACACTTCTGTTAATTTTTGACCAACCTCTTTCAAGAATGCTATCTAAGGAGATGAAAATAACAGAAACTGTTGGTAAAAGCAAGCATGCAGCCACAATGAAGCCAGAACAGTGAAAATAATTGCGTAAAAAAGCGCCATGGTCCACGGATACTACATTGATCGTTAAAAGTAGGGATTTCGCAAGTAGGGCAAGAATTATAGTACGACATGGAAGTGTAGATTAGGCTGGTCGAGGAGTTTTGATTTAAAGCGGAAATTTTGCGGATTCTTGTAGTGGCTTTGTGCGTGTTCTCTAGACGCAATCAGGCGAAGTTCACTACATGGGGTAGTGAGCTCGAATCCCCATGATAACAAAAAGAGACTATTGGTGGGAGAAGGTAAAGAGAACCATCACATAAAGTTAACTTCATTTTATATTTCATAAATCGGGCATGACAATCGGCTACGCTTCGCAACGAGTATGCTACTTAAAGCAACAAGAAATAAAATAAATCTGAAACACTTATTAACAACAGGACTTAGCAACAATGAGTTATATTCACATGCTTAACAAGACTATGTAGAACCTAATATCCAACGTTGGCCTCTTTACGATGTTTTGACATTGGGAATAAAAGCTACTTGCTACCAAAATCAGCCCATATCACCCCCAAGCTTTACAAGTGGGGTACACACCAAAGACGATCCAGAGTGCTTTTAACTTGTCACTATGATTGAAGTCTAGTTCAAAAATAACATGCACAACACATTATAAGGGATCCCCGGAATTTTAGTCTTGATACAGTTGATTCTAGGATGCTTTAAAATAACAAAAAATCTCCTATCTTTAAGAAATAGATGAGATAAACTCAGTTTTACTTACAGACACTTCAACGCTGTCATCTGTTGGATTTTGCAACAAGAGAGTTAACAGTTCGAGGCCTAACAGCTCGTGCGCCTGAAAAATCAAAAATAATAAAATGTATGACAAATAATAACAAATTAATAAAATTTCATCTTATTCACTTATAAAAGTTACAAAAATGTGTTTAGCAAGTAAATGTACTTTTTAAAACGGGGAAAAGTTTTATCGTTGTGGTCACATGAACTCTGGAGAGAACATTGATGAGGTTATACTATGACGGTTGGCTACGCGTGGGCGGTGGCTGCAAAAAGTAGAATGAGCAACTCAGGAACTAAAATTGTCAGTGAACAATCAACGTGACATATTTCAATTTGAATACCGAGCCATTTAAATGTCCTATCGACAAATGGCCATTGCATCTTTTGCTTAAAATGAATTGAAAGATCTTAAAACGTCTATCAGTAGTAAAGCTCAAGCCCTTGGAGAGCAATGTCCTTGCTGCACATGCCTACTTGGTCTTTATTTTTGTCCAGCCCTATGGGTTTTGCGTTTCAAGCGGTCACTTCGCTTTCCTCGACGCATCCGCTTGCTATCTTCGCAGGCTTAAAATTTAAATGCTGATTGCAAATAGAATAATAATAATAAATAATGATCACTGACAGAACCTAGTAGAAAGTGGCAGCTCTATCTAGTCAATAGCCTTGTCCTATGCGCAAGGCAACTTAGGATCGACAACTTTAACCCATGCGTTATATATTCTAATTCTATGGTAGATAATGGTCATAATAATCAAACGAAACAAAAAAATAGCGTAGCTCATGGTGCTTGAAGTGCAACAATCGCACAAGAAACTTGCGTTGATGACAATGGAGATCATGGCGAAAATAGTGTACGTAAGAGAGATTCCGGAAGAAGGACAGAAAATGAGAAATTGAGAATAATGGAAATCGATATTGACGAAAGGGAAAAAAGATCTGCTTTTATGAAAAGAATTAAAGAGATACGGGGCACAGAATTTCCATCAAGGAGACACATAACCACCAAAAACCTTTGTGACGATTCAACGCGCTTCAAAAAGAAATGGGAGATGCAGGCAGCACCACAGAAGGCAAGAGCTAGTAGAGAGAGAGTAACGAAAGAGAAGAACTTTCAATGGACAACAGAAATGAAAGTAAAACTTGTTGAGATGGACACTGAGCAGCGAAAGAAAGGGAGAGGGTTTATGAGCACAGTTAAGAAAATGTGTGACGAGGAATACCCAACATATGCTGGAACGATAGGAGCACAGGGACTTCGAGACAATGCGACAAGGTATAAAACTAGAGAAAGAGATAGCTAATATGGTACATGTTCGAAAAAGGAGCGCGGTAGGCCATGTTGAAGAGGAATTAGAACCTCGCAGAACACGTGAATGTAGTAGTGGAGACCAAGGTGAAAGTGCAAATGAAAAAATGCTTATATCAGAGGAAGTCATAGAAGGAATACTTTATGAAGTCGAGGATCTGCAAAAAGGAGACGAGAACGAAATGACTGAAGAAGATAAAGAACTGGCCAACATATTTTTAGCTGAATTGGATGGATTAGAGAAGTAACCTTACTGAGATATAAGAAAGAGGTAAGCTACTAACGCTAAAGATACAAGATGAGCTAGTTAAGAGATCCAATAGAGTACTAAGTAAATATTTTGATAAAGAGTGATATTGCTGAAATATCAGATTTTGCTTATGCAATGAGAACACCAGTAGCGTCAACTTTAGGTATCAAGGAACAAGAAAAAAAAGCAAAAGGTGGGACAAGCGAGAGAGAAAGGTTAAATGTAAGATGAAAGAGTTAAGGCAATGGATAGCAAGGACCAGTAATGAAATACATCGCAGGAAAGAGCATCAAAAAGCAACATGGAAGGAAAAACAATTATTGAAGGAGCTAAAAGTAAGAATAGAAAGGAATAAAACAACCACCACTGCATTGATGAGACATCGAAAATACTTGCTTGACAAACTGTGGTACATGAAAGTGAAACTAGAAAAGACGTTAGCAAAAGGAAAAGAGTGAAGAATAACACATTGTTCAAAAAAGATGAGCGTCAGTTTTAAAGGAACGTCAATGAATCAAAGTGAAGAAAGCGGATGGTTCCCAATATCAATGAATTTGTTGCTTTTTGAGGAAAAATATGCCAGGATGAGAGGGTCAGACCAATCCTACCCTGGATGGATGAAGTTGCAGGAAAGCTGAAAAGAATGATAGTGGAAGAAGTAGACGTAACGGAAGACGAGTTGGCAGAGACAATCGAGAAAAGAAAGAATTGGTTCTCTCCTGGGATTGATGGAATAAAGAACTATTGGTGGAAAAGGTTTAAAACTGCGCAGGAAGGGTTATGTAGAGCATTACGACGACTCAAGGAAGACAACAGTTTAATACCAGACTGGTTTCCTGCTGGGCGCACAGTAATGCTGTGAAAGACTGATGTGCTAAGTAACGTTGTGAAAGACTGATGTGCTAAGTAACGTAAAAGAGCAAAGACCGATCATATGTTTGAATAAATCATACAAAATCTACACAGGAAACATTGGGCAGTATATGAGAGAACATGCATGTAACAATGGAATTTGGGGCGAAGGCCAAATAGGTTGCGTTGAGGATGTCTTAGGTACGATGGACCAATTGCTTATTGACAACTGTATCATGGAAGAGGTGAGAAGACATCAAAGAAACCTTGCAGTTGCTTATTACGATTAAAGGAAAGCATAAGATAGCGTAAATCATGTTTTTGATTTACTGCTTTTGACTAGATTGGAATTCCAAAAGATCTTACGTTGGTACTGCAAGAGCTCATGAAAAGATGGAAGACAAGGTTAGAAGTGGGAATGATGATAAGAAAGGTGTCTGCAGATGGATAAACATTTCTTGTGGTTTCTGACAAGGAGAGAGTTACTCGCCAGTTGGCTACTGTTTAACAGAGATACCGGAATGCATCTTACTGTCCCAAACAAGAGGATACAGGATGGGTCCGTCAGGAAAAAGAGAAGTAAATAGGACTCATAATCTCTTCATAGATGATCTGAACGTATACCAAGAGAGTTATCAGCAACTGGTAGCATTGAATAAAATGTTGGTCCAAGCGACTCATTACAAAGGTGCTTGCTATGGGATATCAAGGTGTGCAGAAATAGTGTTTGAGCATGGAAGGATGGTTAGAGGTGAAGGACTTAATGCTCTAGACGAAAGAATAAGGGCATTAGACCCCGATGAGAATGATACCTACACAATTTTGGGAGTAGAGCAGGCAGAAGGAATCAAAGTTAAGGAAGTGTTAGAGGTTTTCTGGAGTGAGATATGGAGTGTAGAAAAGTAGCACAATAAAGATGCTGATTGGTTGACGTATGGTAGAACTGTATTGTGTCAGAAAGATACAACTAAGGTAAATGCAGTTGATAACTTTAGGTCAAATACCTGCCTGCCACTCATGTGGAAGTTAATGACTGGTATTATATCAGAAGAGATATACTGCTTTCTAGAAAGGGAGAACTTACTTCTAGAAGGGCAAAAAGGTTGAGAGAGGAAAAGCAGGGGGACTATAGATCAGTTACAGATTGATAAGGCAATACTTAAAGATTGTAAGAAAAGAAAGTCAAATCTAGCTATGGTGTGGATAGGAAAGCCTACGATATTGTCCCTCATAGCTGGATCTAAAAGTGCCTTGAGATGTTTGGCATTTCTGGAAACATCAGTGGTTTTATTGAAGAGAGTATGAAAAGATAGAAACTTCTTTTGACTTCAAATGGATCCGATCTATAAGAGGTGGATGTCAATAGAGACATATTAGAGATAGCTTTTCTCCATTGATTTTTGTTGTGTGTGTGATCCCGCTCTCCTTACTTTTACGAAAAGTAAAGGCATTGTATGAATGGGGCCAGAGAGAATACAGACTAAACCGTTGACTATGTATGGTGTCTCCATCCCAAAAGTGATGTTGATCGACTGTATGTGAAACAAAGAGATGGTGGAAGAGGTTTGATACGTATTGAGGATTGTGTACGAAGTGAAGAGAACAATTTGGGGCTGTACGTGCGAGATTCAGAGGAAGAGCTTCTAAAAGGTGTAAAGAAATTGGTATCATTGAGACTGAAAACCTAATGGGAAAGGAAGAATTCAAAAGGAGGACTCAAAACAAGGCTAAAACAAAATGGCATGAAAAAAGAATGTATGGACAGTTTGACCGTGAGATGCCCAAAGAAATTGTTAACGGGTTATCTTGGCAATGGGTTGTGCAAAGTGATCTTAAAGTGCAAACTGAGACATTAATATTCGCTGCCTAAGAACAAGCACTACGGAAAAATTATGTAAAGCATAAGATTGACAAAACGAGTGAAAGTCTGTTATGTAGGATGTGCGCTGAAAAGGGCGAGACTGTACAACATCTAATATGCGAGTGTAAAAGACTAGCACAGCGTGAGTACAAAAGGAAGCATGACAAGCTAGTTCATTGGAAGTTGTGTGAAAAGCATGAACTTCAGAGTAAGGAAAAATGGTATGAACATTGCCCAGAGGGAGTGGTGGAAAACGATGATGTGAAATTATTATGGGACATCAACATCCAGTGTGACAACGTCATTGAAGCTAGGAGACCTGACCTGATATTGGTAGAGAAAAAGACGAAATCGTGCATCATTATTTATGTTGCAGTTCCAGGAGATAATAGAGTACACGACAAAGAAGTTGAAAAAGTTGAAAAGTATCAAAACCTAAAGAGGGAACTGATAAGGCTCTGGTCGTAAAAAAGGTGCAAGTTGTACCAGTAGTTGTTGGAGCTATGGGCTGTGTAAGCAAATGTTTTCATGACTGGATGGAAAAACTGGGGATTGAAATTGATGTTAGTATTGTTCAAAAAACTGCCTTGTTGGGAACAGCTAGAATACTTCGAAAGTGTTGGAGATGTAAGGTGAAAGAAACCTCTTGGCCCTTAGCTGCTAGTTGTAGCTCGCCCAAGTGGTGTTAATCGGCAATAAAAACGGCAAGAGCAAATTGCAATAATAATAATAATAATAATAATAAGAAGAAGAAGAAGAAGAAGAACATTAGCGCATGCAGAACTAATTTGCAGTTCTTGAGCATGAGTGACTAAACCAATGTGAACAACTGGTTGAACATGAATTGGCACTGATAATCTCAGCCATGATGTTTTGTGATATCGCGCTAGCTCAGCCATTCGATGGCTTCTTAACAGCGTTGTCATACCCAATTTCATATGACTCATGGTTTTCAGGCACTTGCCAAAAGTGCCGGAGGTGGACTCGAATCCAAAATCTCCTGATCAGAGCGAAAGCAATCTATCCACCCGGTCACTCGCAAACAGATAAATTAGTCGCTTATCTACATGACCGAACGCAGTCATCCTTCTCTCGATGTACCAAACGTCGTGATTCCTTTAAGCCTGCGACTAATTTGACGACTCCCGCCACATTAGACACCCTTGTCTGTACATTGATTCAAACCTACAATCTCAACGCTTTAACATCTAGAGTGCACCGACAAACTTAGAATTGAAATACTTGCAGAATCTCCAAACAGGCACTATCGAACAAATAACCGGATGCCATATCGCAGCTTAATGTCTAATACAAATGTTGATTATGCATTATAAAGTATTTGGGCTCAGCTTCGTTCCGAGTGGTAATTTACTAGCAGAAAGAAACTTTTTGTTCCCGTTCTACGAGTCTTTCTTTCCCTGTGGTTTCGTTACAAAAATGCACAAAAGTAAGATAAAGGTAAGATATACTGAAGTATTGACAACACAGTCAAATGATGTGTTACTAATACATTATACCACTACATGACAAATACTGTAATACGTACCACATTTTGATTGATAAGATGCGCAATAAACCGTGCACTATTCATGCAGACAGTCTGTAAAGGAAATATTGGGTAAATTCATTTGCTGATATCAAGAGCTCCAAAAATAAGGGGAACAAAATAAGTGTAGCTCAAATCGTTAGCTCAAATAATCCAGGGCACATGGGGTATCATAATTGACCAAAAATTGTCTTTGTTCTATTGTCCAGTGGTTACTAATATGACAAATTAGATTAGCAAGCACTCCTGTACTTCAGCTCTTGATAAAAAAATGCCAAAATAATTAAAATCATCACAAAACTACACACAAACTTATATATTATATATATAAAACACATTTTTCACGTAAGAATTTTTTCCCAAGTAGTATTATGAGGTATTAGACAATATCTCAGCAAGGCTTACTGTAGTGATCTAAGAGGCCCCACTTGTGCGATTATTTGCCAAAGGGTATAAGGATTATAGGCTGCCCAAGTGTAGTATCATTTTTTATTTTAAGTTAACATATGTAGTTGCCTTATCTTTGGTTGCACAAAAAACAATTAATAACCTTGTAAGTAAATACTGTAAAGTGTACTGCTATAATGGTCTTTACTTCTTTTAAGGTTGCAAATCTATTTTGTGTGCAGGATTATGCCCCAAAAGGTCTACGCTCTCTTGCTGTATATAAATCAACATGTGCAGACTGTAATTCTTGCTATACTGGTGAAACTTGCCGGCAATTTTAACATGGCTCCATGAACATTTGACAAAGAACATTTGACAATGGCATCCTGTTATCGCATAGTGATTGTTTTTATTGTACTTAACATTTTCATGCTACATATTTTATTGGAAAATCTTTTAACTTAAATAGGATTTGTTATATAACACATTGCTAACCTATATTGTTTAAACTCCTTCGTCGTAAGATATTAATTACAGACCTTTAGCCTTGCTTGTAAACTGAAGATGACCGACGTTCAGCGGAAATATGTCTTTTAAAATAAGGAATGTTGTAATACTTTAAAGATGGGTGAATTAATCAAATCCAACTTCCATGGTTTTAGGATTGTTAAGATGTAAACAGATTAAGAAACAAACAACTTTCAGAGAACAACCTTCCTCGCGTAAAGCACGCTCACAAGTGACCACCCTAAACAAAAATGGTAGCCAAACACAAGACAAAATGGTAGTAAACACACAATGAACGGAGCAGCCAACACAATAAATAACAACAAATCAATCCAGCCATGATGGAAGCCAACGCAATAAATAACAACAAAATAATTCCAGCAATGATGGAAGCCTACACAATAAATAACAAGGAATAAACCGAGCCATAACTGGGATGTCTTAGGGCCTGTTTAGAAGAGGTTGACTAGCCCATATAAATGAGCTGGCTCACCCAGGTGGGACTGATTTCACGGGCGTTTACATGAAACAAGTTCTATCCCACTTAGTTTTTTCTTTGCACTTTTGCACTAAAATCCAATTTTCAGTTGTGGTTTGGTGGCTTGGTACCAAAATTGTTTGCACGTACATATACCTGACTGATTGCGTGTACATAGATAATTCTTATCGCCGATCTCATCGACATTTCTCACTGATCTCACCCATGTGGGCTGACCCACTATTCATGCAAACGCAAAGATAAAATTGTATAGAATCACTAAGAAAGCGCAGATCCCACCTAAACCCACCCCATGTAAACAGGCCTTTACAGGTTTTTTGCTTCTGAAATCATATAAATGACCACACATAATTAAAGATGAACAACAAAGATTAATCAAAACAACAAGCTGACGGACAGACATAGACAGGCAATATAAACAAATGGATAAAAAGCAGGGTTATAACCATGTGTTTGACTGAGATAGATAGATAGATAGATAGATAGATAGATAGATAGATAGATAGATAGATAGATAGATAGATAGATAGATAGA
>JANTCA010002885.1:0-11091 GCA_024741275.1 Chironex yamaguchii | reverse complement strand
CTTTGGGGTATGTAATGGACTCCAATGTTCAATTGATATGAACTTATATATTGACTGGGTGGCAGTATCTCAGGTTATGATTTAGCACTATATTAGAGTAGGACAACAGCAGAACACATGCCAGTTTGCCATTTTATATAAGCAATCTTTTGATGTAGTCTGCAGGTGATAGATTAGTAAAGCTTGGTTTTACGTTTTCTGTGGTTATTCATTACAATATCTTTTATTATTACTTTTTATGTTTTTACTTGATTTGGTAGCTTCCAGGAAATGTATTTATAGACACTTGTGTTTTGCACTGCAGGGTATTTATATTATTAATATCTTGTAGCAATTGCAAGGTGTATTTGATCTATTACTTATAGGTTGCTTTATGGATTATATTGTGTTGTGAAGTAACTACTTACTAATGTTCATTCGGTAGTCAGCCAAACTGGTGTTTAGCCAAATACAAAAGTTCATAATTATGCCAGTTGCTTTATTTCAAATATTCAGTGCATCCCAAATAATCATTATTCTGTTCTCTATTTTGCCAGTAATAGTGTTACTTTATATTAGCAATGTTTGTGATATAGAAACAAGCATGATTATGTTTCCAGACAAACACTTTTAAAGAACATTTTGTTAAACTAACATTGTTGTCTCTTGGTGGTTCTTTATCTTTTTTCTGTTTGCAGATATTGTCATCTTGCATCCTTTGCTTATGTGTTTGGATATCTGTTCTTTTTCCGGACATGTACGTGGTATGGATTTCAAAAGCCACCATCACACTGCAATGCAATCCAGCTGCTAGTTACTCTAAGGGTATGTCTTAGTTGATATTAATCTGTTGTCATAAACTTACAGCATTTGTTGCCTGCAGAATGTAGACTTTGTTTTGAGCTAAGGCGCACAACTTTATTTTCAATCCTCGTTTGAGTGAATTTCATCATTTATTAATTTTAAATAGACTCTGGTTTACAAGATGTATTATCTATTCTGTTTTAGATGGTGGGCTT
Organism: Chironex yamaguchii; assembly: GCA_024741275.1. Taxonomy (NCBI): domain Eukaryota; kingdom Metazoa; phylum Cnidaria; class Cubozoa; order Chirodropida; family Chirodropidae; genus Chironex; species Chironex yamaguchii. Next base: position 10,093 of record JANTCA010002885.1, on the reverse strand, counting down.
GGCTTTTGAGCTAAACGGTGCATTGAGTGGGACCACAGAAAAGGATGTGAGTAACAAAGAGGTAGACAGATTCAAAAATGTCACCTTTTTGGACTATTTTTGTTATGGCTACTGTTATTGTGGGCTGATGACGGGGCCATTTTACAAGTTCTCCACATATAGAGACATGATAGAGCAGGATGGGACTAACATTTCTACAGTAATGCCTGCTATCAAGCGTTTAAAGTATTTGCCACTTTATTGTGTTCCATATCTTATATTAAACCTTAATTTTCCATTGAAGCATATGGAATCTGAAACTTTCCTTAATCATAGATGGGGAGTTCTTTACCAGTTGGCTTATTTGGTGCCAGCTTTTCACTGGTTTAGGTGGAGGTTCTATATTGGTTGGCTGCTTGCAGAAGCTATGTGTATGACCCTTGGATTGGGAGCATACCCCTTTGAAACAGAACCAAGACCTGGTCGGGGACCAACAAAGCCCTTGCCAGATCATTTTGATCCAGAGAAGTCAGCAGCAGAACATGAAGGAGATACACACAGGTAAGCTAAGCTACTTTACATCATACACTGCTACACAAAGTGTCAAGGCAAACTTTGTATGTTACATTCCAATAAACAATGAAAAATCAGTGTTGTCACTTGTTATGAATACTATCAAGTGTTCTTTTGTTGAAGCTATTGTTGCTGATCAAGCAGATACAAAAACATTTTGTTAAACATAGATTCAACCTCATGTTTGCTAATAAGGATCTTCATTTATTCTATTTGATCTAGATTTGCCAGGTTTTGTTTCACTTTCTATATACTGGTATATTCATGTTTATCTCTAAACTTGAACAACCTTTTGTGTCAATGAAATACAAAGGAATATAATCATTTGAGGAAAGGAAATGAACAGTTCTATCTTAGTATATCTGTAAACAAGGTGAATTTCAAATGAACTTGCTATTAAGTGAGGAAGCATTTATTGACAGGAAAGGTTTTAACATGTGGAGAGTTTTAGTTTGATCATTATTATACATGTCTTTGGTCATGGACCTGAGAGTAATTAGTATATCAAGCTAATACACTAGTGTGAAGACATGTGTATTTAAATGATACAAAACACCATTGTAAGTCATGTAGAATAGTGCTTGGAAAAGGATTTATTGGTGAGCATGGATAGTCTGAATTGGATTATTCAGTGTCACTTTTTGAAGACATGTTATAAAATATATGTCTAAAAGTGCAATCTGCTTGGATACAATTTTACGGCAGATTAAGTACTGAAGTAAATCAAAGTATTAAAGGTCGGCTATACCCATATTTAGTGTAAAAACACTCAAGAAAATAACAAACAGTTCAACTGTGACCTAAGATTGACTACAGTGCTACATTCAGACCACAGCCTGCATGTCCTCTCTACAGTGGATGGGAATAACATTAAAAACCAAATACCAATGGTGAGAGAAGGTAATTGGGGGCCCACTCGCATAAAGAGCTCACTTCCTAGTAAATTTCCTAACCCTGGCATTGGAATCAGCTACGCTCAGTAATGAGTATGCTAGAAATTAATGAACCAAATAGTCACGAAAATTTTGGGGTGTTGTCAGTTTGTAACAGAAAACTGAGCAACGTTGTTGCTGTAAGGTACTAAGAGAAAACATCCATGTTGCATTGTGACTGTAGCTATCGGCTGACCATTTTACTTCAGCTCCATATAAAATTTTTGAATTATTAAATTTTTGAATTTTTGAATCATAGCACTTTTAGTGTGTTTTTTAATTTGGTGTATGGTGTCTCTTCTCTCACTTAAGTTTTAAAACAACCCACAATATTGACATATTCAATGTTGAATTTGGTGCAACAATGAGAGGAGTTATGAAAGCTTGGAACATGACAGTGCAATGGTGGATGGCCACACATGTTCATAAGATGATTCCTTTCCGTAAATTCAGGTAGGCTTTTAAATGTACTTTCGATATTCGTATAGTATGCATTATCTACCAATTATTTTCAGATGTCATGGAAAATTCTATTAGCGGGCAAGCTAAACATAGTAAGCATCAGAAGTTCAATTCGGTTTAATTATTATTATTTGTAACCTACTGTTTTAGCTTTTGTATCTTTCACACGTTTTATGTGTATCTTTTAATTGTGCTCTGTCATTTCCTAGGGATTTGTAATGTGCATCGATGAGGTTTTGAGTTTTAGTTGTGTTAACATGTAAATGATTCACAAAGGTATAGTGCTGTGAGGCTAGTATATAACCAGTGAAATAGAAAATAGAAAAAGTATCTCTTGGCCGACCAAAGCCTTGTAGGTTGAAAATCTGTTTGTAGATTGTGCATTTATTTAAAAGGTGGTTACAAATTTTATATTTTATTTAAATTAACTAGGGTACTCTTATTTGAACATACAATGAAAGGTGAAAGAATGAATGAAAGGTGCCAATTGTGTAAATAAAAGACTGATAAAACTGCAAATTTCATAAATGTAAACAAGAAATGTGTTTATTTGATGAATCTCCAAATTTTTGCTGCTCCTTTCAGGCAATGGTCATTGTAAGTTTAGTCACAGTATCTTTAGTTGATATTTTTTATGCATGCCAATAACGATTTATTGTCTGAGGTATTATTATCATACACCGAATACGCAACAGGTTGTATATTTCGCTACTGTGATTTCATACTGAGTTTTGATAACTTAAGAGATCATTGTAAGATATTGAAATTTGTCAAACAGTCTAAAATCTGAAAGATGTTTGTTGACGTGTCATATCAAATTGCAGTCTGAAAATTAGTATATAAGATTCTTATAAAGAAGGGATCAAATCATTCCTGTCTTGCTAGTGCCGTATATTCTCCCCCTTTTGAGGCAATGTGATTTGAGGTTTGCTTTGCCATAGACATTTATTCAAAAGAAAATAAACCCTGCTGTGCGATGAGCTAAATGCGTGATATCCTTTGTCTGAAAAGGGTGATCTATTGTGTCAAAGTTTTGTAGCCATACCAATGTAGAGCAGGTGGACAATAAACTGTAGATGTATGTTTGAGTTTGTAGTGTACACTTTCGTACTTGTATTGTAATACTTTCCAGCATCTACTGTATATGCTACAAGCTACCAAGTACGGAATCTACGGCATGTTTTTACTGGGATTTGTATTTATTTCCCGTGTATATTTTATCTTGGTTTTTTTTCTTTCTTTCTATTTAATAATGTAGAATGTCATCAGTGTTGCTTGTTAGTGCTTTTTGGCATGGTGTTCATCCTGGCTACTACCTTACATTTATGTCAGTGCCTCTTGTTGTCATGGCAGAGACACGAATGGCCACAGCTATTAAACCGTACCTTAGCCCTCGACTCCAGTATGTCTACGACTGGTTCTCATGGTTCTTCCTCTTTAGAGCATTCGAGTATACAGGAGTTGGTTTCATGCTTTTGAATCTGACTTCTGTGTTACAGGTTTGGAAGAGAATGTATTTTATTGGACATTTTGTTATCTTATTCTTCATAATTTTGCCATTCTTTATTCCAAAATATAAGGATAAAAATATTGACAACAAACTTCACCCGAAGGATGAAAAAGTAACTAAGTCTGATTAGATGTGCATGTAATACACTGTTCTGGTAGTGCAAGGCAGAATCTCTGGCCTAGTTTAAGGTCAACAATCAAGTTTATTTGAAATGTATTGATGAGGATGGCACCGAGGCAGTCTGTTACGGCTTTAACGCAAGGTTCACCAATAATTAATCTAGTCCATAATTGCGCGGGTTACGGAAAATTTAGAAACTTTGATGTGACCTATAAAGTTGTGATTCTGCAAAGCACAAAAGTTTTAAATGTAATTTTTCTTTTGAAGATGACAAACATTGGCTAATGACGCAAATGAGTGAATCTGTCAAACAGCATCGGCTCTTAGTGTTTTTTCCTGAGAATGTTACTTCGCGAGAAATATTGTTATAACTTTCTGTACAGCATAAATATGTATCCTACATGACAGGTAAACAATTTTCTCAGGGTTACTTTTGTAATAAAGAAGACCATACCATGGATTTACTTTTCTTAGATAAAAATATCAATCGCCTTGAAAATTTTCGACATTGCGCTAAAATCATACTTAAAAACTTTTTTCGTCTAACACTCTTCCGAGTATGAATCATCAGAGAGGAAAGTATATGTATATGGCAACCTATTTATACGAAACATGTAGCAAAACTAGCCAATCCTAGACAAGAAAGGAAAGAAAGAAAAAGATAATGAAGAAACAAAACATTATTGGAAGAGTCCAAGTGAAAAAACGAACTCTTTGTGCCTACAGAGTAGTGGTTTTCTTGTTTTAATGTAGATAGACTCCAATACACTTAGATGAAAGGACGATCTCACTGTGGCAACCATCCGAAAATTCTCGTCCTTATACATTTTGGCGCATTTTGAATTTTCTAGTAAGTATTGGCCTATGGCAAAATCGAATGTTTTGGCAGTCATTTTCGCTTTGCAAGCGCGAGATGGCTGTTCTCTAGGAGGAATTGATGCTTGGCGTACAGTGGCTGCGTTTTTTTTCACTTGGAATCTTCCAATAATGTTTTGTTTCTTCATTTTCTCTTTCTTTGTTTCCTTTCTTGTCTTGGATTGGCTAGTTTTGCTACATGTTTCGTATAAAAAGGTTGCCATATACATATACTTTCCTTTCCGACGTTTCATACTCTGAGGAGTGTCGGGCGAAAAAAGCTTTTAAGTATGATTTTAGTACAATTTCGCAAATTTTCAAGGCGATTTTCAAGTTTTGTACCGCAAAAAGATTATGAAAATATCAGCGGGCATTTTTTCATTAATGGGTGCCCGTGGTAAATTTTAAAGAAATGTTTATGGTAATGTAATGTCCAATTTTCTAGGTTATCATTGCTGCATTGGTACAAAATGTAAACGAGTTTTATGTCTTATCCACACTATACAATTACAGATTTAACTGCATTTCTCTCGCGTGCAAATTAATGAGTTTCTTGTTTAATACATTATTGATTTCAGATTATCTTGGATTAAATTAGCGTAGAAGCAGTTGTAAAAATAGAGTTCCCCAGGTTTCGCCAAAAATCACTCCCAGACCTTAAAATCTTTCTTAAACCTAGAATTGAAACTTACAAGACGAAAGTCCAAGTCCTTCTCGTGTTGCATTCAAATCACCTCACAATTCCAGGCGTTAGGCAATACCTTAATTATTTCGTCCATTCTTCTGTCCGATATCGTTGCTTTAAGATATGAAGGTAGCATTTGAATATGATGTATTGTATACGCTTACAACTATTGCAGCTTTTTCTGCTTCGAGTACCAATGTATCTGTTGCATTGTCACTGTATTATGCATCTGTGTGAGTACGATATTGTATATGTGGTATAGTCTGTATATGTTGCTGCATCATGCAAAATAATCTCTATTTGTGTGTGTTTTTTGGAACATTATATTGTGTGTCACGAAATCATGAAGTACTTGCAACTTAAATTAAATGACTGTTTCTGTCTGTTGTATTCCGTAAAATTTAGCCAGCTGAGGTTTCTTGGGTACTTTAAAACAACTTACGATGAAGAAACCGCCTTATACATCGCGAACCTTATATACAGTCTTGTAAAACCAATCATTCCTGTATAAATTTGCTTCGTTTAGTATTGTTTATTAGAAATTTTGTGTAGTCGTCAGGAATTTTTGTGTTTTTGGTCACATTTATTTACTTTTTTTAAAAACCTTTAAATTGGACAACTTACTTGTCTTTCTCGTAATCTGGCATGGCCATTCCTGCTGCTATTATTCGACTCATGTAGATATAGTATCTAAAACTTCGAAAATTTGCCTTTTGGTGATTAATGCTTTGATTTTCTTTGTTATTATTTGTCTAGAACAATTGCACTGTTTTTTTAAATTATACTTCGCACATTTTTCTGGCATTCAGTTCTTGTCGGTGGTATACGTAATGTATTTTGTTGACGTTATGTTTGCCTCCCAAAATGCTGTCAACTGGAAACAAACAAAGAGAACAAATCTGGCGTGAGTTGACAGATCTGATAAGGACATTCAAGGTTTGCAACATGTGGTCATAGCCTCTATGTGTTGGTTAAAGATGCAAGCTAGTCTCTGCCTTACAATTTGATAAGCTTGATATGTAAGTAGGATTGTAGTGCTTTAAGGAACAGCTAATACTAATACTGACAGAGGACCGAAATGGGACAAACGTTAGTAATGTGGGTAGCAGGTTAACCGATAGCTGAGAGTTTTTTCTTCCAATTGTTTGATGTCTTGTGTGTGATGTTGCTGCAATTGCATTTCTGATGCTACAAACTGCGACGTGTGCCAACTCATACCAGTTCTGCTTTTTTACCATACTGCAGAAAATATACTTCTTGCTACTTGCCTGATTAGTATGACATTTTATATGCCACAGTAAATTATAATCTAATTTGGAAAATCACAACTCTTGTTGACACATAAAAAACCTGCATAACAAAGACACGTTTTACATCATGTTATTGTTTTAAACGTTTTTTTAGTCTAGATGAAGACAAGTCACTGAAACAATCATTGTAGAAATATAGAACAGTACTTAATGTAGGGTTGAATCATCGAGCTGGGTACAGCTAAATACAACATGATTGATTGTTGAGTGTAAGATATTCGCTTAACCAAAACTGACATTCATTGCTGCAGCAGTTGATTTATTGCAGCTTTTCAAGAGATCAGTAGTATCTCCGAGAGAACGAGCTTGCTCGGCATGTGGTGACAATTCCTTTCCACCTTTTCTGTCGCACATCACAGCTCTCAACTCACATCCTCAAGTTCTTTAATAAATGATTTCGTTGGACCCCCTTTTTTCCTTTACCATGAGTTGGCTCCCAAATCATTAGATCACTATCTACCTCGCCTTTGCTTCTCTAACAATGACCAGAAAATCACGGGTATTGAGATCGTATTGTGCTGTTAACTTGAGACAGGTCACCATAAGTTGTTTCGTTGTTGGATGTTGCTGCCAAGATAGACATGTACAGCGCTTAGCATTCTTCTATATTATTCGTCGATTCTTTTTTCAAGGCATTTTGCTACAGCCCAAGTACAGGATCCGTAGAGGAGTACCGACTCAACAGATGCTTGAAAAAGCTTTCTTTTCAAATTCAGCGATAAGTTTGTTTTCCAGATCTTACTCAGTTTCCTAATTGCTGCCCATGCCTTTGAGAGTCTTATTTCAACATATTTCTTCGTTGATTCAATGTTGCTGCCTAGATACACTGAATTGTTCAAAGCCTTAATGATTCCACCATTATTGGATGTCGTAAAGCCAGCACGATTTTCATTGTAGCTCATAAGTTGTGTTTCGGAAGAGTTGACATGAAAACCAATTGCACTTGCTATTTTTTCAATCTCATGTAAGACGATGTTAGCATTTGATAGGAAGTCAGCAGTGATTGCAAGATCGTTGTCCGCATTTTTTGATTTTTTTTTCCCCGGATATCGTCCACTTTTGAATTGTGTAAGAGTGAATCCAATAGAATTGTTAGCATCGGCAGCAGTTCTCAAAACGTAATTGAGGCAAATAACAAATATGTAAGGTGCGAAGGTATCACCTTGTAGAACACCAGCGATTACTTTAAAGAACTCCGTGTCTTTATCCGGTGACCTTACCGTAGCTTTACTGTCCTTATACAACATCATAATGGCAGTAACAATCTCTAGCGGAATTCCATAAGCAAGTAAAATCTGTTTTATTTTTCCTCTAGCAATTGAAGCGAATGCTTGAGTGAAATCGTAGCAGGTAGTTTCTTTGCCTTTACTCCTTCTATTACGCGTCTTACAGTTAGTATGTGTCTGCTTGTAGAACGTTTTTTCCTGAAGCCATTTTGGTTTCTCCTTAAAGTAGGTTTTTTGAAAGGTTTTACGCAGCAGCATTTTGTTATACACTTTGGCTACAGAAAATGTTAAAAGTTATTCCATGATAATTCTTTGGCGTACTTAGATCTCCTTTTTTGGCATTGGTCTAATACAACCTTCCAACCATCTTTCAATTTTGTTTTCATTAAATACCGCGTTGCAAAAATTAAGGAGTTCTTGATCAAATTTGTTAGTTTTACAAACATCCGTAGGTATTTAATCTAGACCACTAGCTTTAACACTCTTCAGGTTTTTGTGGGCAACTTTTAGTTCTTCAATAGTGACATTCTCTGTTTATATTGAGCTCCTACTCATTAATAATCTGTATATTACTGTTGGTGGTGGAAAGAGCTCTTCCTAGTAGATCCTGAAAATTTTCTTTCCAAAGGTTCAATCTCTGCTGTTCGCTGTTTACTTTGTGCTTAGCTCTGTCTTAAATGGTGTTTCCACATATTTCTTTTATTATCTTCCACGTTTGACCTGACTGGTTATTTATACTGTTACTTTTAATATTTTGGATTGAAGGTACGATGTCTGTTCTTCTTTGTAAGCCTTGACGAGATTTTCACGGTCTCTTGTATACATGTTTCTATGTTGTGTGCTTTGATTGGAAAGCGACTTAGATCTTGCATTTTAAGTACCTTGCGTTTCAATGTCAACGCTTCTGTTTCCCATTTCCATTCTGTTTCCCATTTCCATTCTGTTTCCCTTTCTTGGAATATGTTTATTGTAGCTGACTCCTTGCAAGCAAGTTCGAAATTTTGATAAGAGCTATCATATCAGTATCAGTATCTTGTAGAGTTTTGTAACGATATGGAGTTTTAATACCATTTTATTTTTATTTGGTTGTCAGTTGTTAATTTTGACCAGTCGATAGCTGGGCGTTTTTGAGTAGAAACTCCGTTTGCTCTTAATGGAAATGTTATTTTTGCAGTAACTGGACTGTGGTCTGTGTCGATGCCCTCATATGTGTTACAATCTTTAACTTAGTTTCTCCCTTCTCGTCGATACACTAGTTTAATCTTATCATCTTACATTTTTCTTGTCATTTCATTGCTTTGTGCCTTCTCTCTTTGCCCTTTCATATATTTGGCTCGTTGCTTTCTTATTGGTCAATGTTCAGTTTTACCTTGCACTACAAAGTCCGTTATGTTTTCTGTTACCATATTCTGCCAAATCTATGTAATCAGTGACATACGAAAAACTTTATAGATGTCAATTTTACTTAAGACAGTTTTTAAATTTCAATAGTTGGTTAGGAGTACTTAGAGATCACAAACCTCAGTCACCTGAGAAAAACGTAAACTATCGCGTACACTAACAACCTTATTGTGTATGCCTCAAGCACGAAACACCTGTTTCCTTGATCAAGGTATATGCCACATCTTTGTTCGAATTTTTGACTCTAACAAAGCACCGTATCCTATTACACTAAAATGAAGCCAAATGCTTGAATGTGTTAAAGAATAGGCATTTACCTCTGATGGTGGTAATCTATAATTGTGCTGGAACTGCCTCCATATGATCAATCATCGGCGTTGCCAGGGTATGCAAAGTGGAGGGTAAGAATTTGAGGGGTTTTGGGTCTCTGCTCCGATTTGGGGCCATGCCTTTGGTTTGGCTTAGAATGCATCTAGCGATACCATACTTGCCACCAGTGATAAGGAACGTTATTTCGTGACAATTACCCTACAAAACAGAGCGCTCAAGGAATCCTAAGGACTATCACTTGCCAATAGTGTGAGTGCAATTGCCCCATCTTCTCCTCCCGTGACGATGCCACTGTCAGCAATAATAAATACCAAACTCACACCTTTCTTAGCATACTATCATACTAAATGTTTACAGAAATGTTTCAGTACGGTTGTGTGGCAACACCTGGACGCAGATCTCGGAATTGAAGACAGATGCGTCAAATTGTGTAGTATCTTAACTGTACTGCTTCATACAGTCGCAGCAGTGGTTGTCTTGATTATCTTGTGCTGTAGATATAAGCCAAAATATCAACAACCAACCAATCTCACAAATGATAAGTGTGCCAATATTTTTGAAACCAGACAGATTCCCTGATTATTACCGAAAACTTATTATTTGTTCCTTGTGACATGTTTCAACATTATTATAATGAATCGTCGTTACTTGATCGTCAAAACTAGGGCCAAGAAAATGTGACGCATGCCTTGGACAATAATCCACAGGGT
>JANTCA010002883.1:0-11091 GCA_024741275.1 Chironex yamaguchii | reverse complement strand
CTCTGTCGCTGCTTGTTGCACCGGTCCTTTTCATTTTCAAAATTTAATATATTATTTAATCACAAATACCTACTAGTGCCTAAAATTCAGTAGGTAAACCGAGCCTCTGAGCCACTTCTTCAACGGTTTTTTCTTCCAGCGCTTCTTGTACCTTAGTAACTTTGCCAGTATTGCATTTTAAGAAATGTCATAATTTTTGGGTTTTTCCTCAACATTTCATTCTCGGCATATTTCAATTTTCTCTTTTCACTACCAAATTTGTACGTGTGGCCTTGTTCTCTGTCGCTGCTTGTTGCACCGGTCCTTTTCATTTTCAAAATTTAATATATTATTTAATCACAAATACCTACTAGTACCTAAAATTCAGTAGGTAAACCGAGCCTCTGAGTTCCTCACACTTACAGTTTGCAGGCAACAAATGATGAATCCTGAGCTCATCAGGTTACTAACACGCGACGACCTAATGATTCATCATTTGTTGCCTTTAAACTATAAGTGTCAGGGTGTCCCCGTTATGTTGTGTTACCTTTAGAAAGTGGCAGGATGTGGAAACAAAGATCGTGTTGTCCTTAAATTTAGCAAATATAGAAACTGATTAAGAAGTGTCAGTTTTCTTAGAAATGTGCTTGAAATATTTTAACTTTTAAGGAAAACCGCACGTAAATAAAAAGCACAGGGTGTATTGAAATGCTTTCCGGTGATTTGTTTTCAATTTTTTCTTGGGTGCAGGGCCCCTTCTGGGTTACCACAACTGCTGGGCCATGGTTCCTCTGGCCCCCCTAAAACCGCCACTGACTTTAGTAAGTGTTGGCACTTAATTTGGTTATGTTCTTTCCCAATGTAAAGATTGAATTTTCAGTCTTATGTAACCTTGTAATTACAAAATAATGTTTGATCGAGTCATGCCACAAGTTCATGGTCATGACGTTTTGCACAGAGATTATGAATTGCATAGTGACAAACCTCACTTTTAATCATAGGCTCTCATGTAAAAATGTACGATTATTATGTAAAACTAACTCATATGTAATAATGATAGCATATTAAGAAATTTGTATTATTTTCATTGATTGAAATATTTGACTACAAAAATCCAACATCTTTAAATAGTGAATCAGACTTTGTAGATTTGAAATTTCTGGATATGTTTAAGGAGTAATTGAGTTGTGTTATATTTTATACCTTTGTCTTTTTGCATTGCAAATAGAATCAGCATTCTTTGACTTAAAAGTCACAACATTTATTTCCACAGGCTTTGTAATACTACAAAAGTGGAAGAAGTTAACAAATGGAGGAGAGCAAGTGGTGCCCAAAGTGGTTATTTGTCAAAGCTTTTGAAACAATTTGATGAGAAGAAAGATGATATAGCAAAAGTAAAATCCTTGTAGAAACAGATCAAATCAGAAATTTGTTAAGCATAACATGATGAGATTTTGCAACTGTGTGTCAGCTTAGATGTGGATGGATGATGATGGATGACAAAGCATCTTCTGAGGGAGCAGATGAATTGGAGCATTTCAGTTGAAACCTGAGGAGACAGAGATCAAGGAGTTCCTTGGATGTCAAGAGCAAGGAAGTACAAAAGTAGTGAAAAATCTTAACATAGTGTCTGACCATACAGTTGATAATAGACATTTTAAAGTAAGGGCAAATTTACGAAGCTTGAATTTTGCAAGTTTTGAGGATTGGCAAGAATTCTGGGATAGCCATAAGAATACTATTCATAAAAATGTTGAGCTTGCAGTAGTAGATACATTTTCGTACTTGCGATACTACTTCGAGGACCCAGCAAGAAATGTGATCACAGGATTCGAACTTACACAGCAACACTATGAGTCAGCTGTGGAGCTGCTGATGTCGCGGTTTGTAAAAAATTGTGATAATTAGAAGTGCCCACATCCAGGCAATAATTTGTTAAGGCCTACGGAGATTGTGTTGTCAATACAAGCAGCAAGGACTTTGTTATTTGAAAGTGCCTTCAGAAAAGCTTTTCTTGGTAGTTTGTGCAGGTCATCATATACTGAACTTTACAGTTGCTGTTATCATGCGATGATCATTACCAACAGGATGGAAAGATGAAAAGGCTCGACACTCGCTGATGCTATTTTGCCACCATTTTCGGTAGATAACAAAGTTGTGTGCCCGAGGGTGATCTATATGTCGAAAGTTTTCTTTTTGGCTTTTGAGAAGATGTATTTCCAATGCCGACGTTGTGTTGGTAAATGGAATCGAGACCAGCCCAAGTAAGGTGATCTACAATTGCTGTCTACTCAACCGAATCAGACCTGTCATCAACAGGTTTTGCGATCAAATAAAATTGGTTTCATGATTGTGATTAACTATCTTACATATTCTAGCCCTCTGGCAGATTGTCGAGGAACTCCAAAACTACAAAAAGGAGGCTTTCTTAAGTTTCATTGATTTCTGGAAAGCTTTTGACTCCATCAATCGTGATCAAATGTTTGAAATCCTTGTAGTCTATGGAATTCCTACAAATGTTGTAAATGCAATTCGTGTGACGTACAAAGACACATCCATTGTGGTGATTACACCAGAAGGAGAGACAAATGCATTCAAGATAGACACTGACGCTCTTCAAGGAGAGCCATTTGCTCCTTTCTGATTTATCATTGTAGCTGACTACATGCTCTGCACGTCAATCATGTGTAATGACAAACTTACACTCAAACCTTGTTGCAGCAATAGACACCCTGCCGAGGTACTAGCTGACTATTTGGACGACATTGCATTACTTGAGGACCGCATAGAATCTGCTCAAGATCTCCTCAAATGCATTGAGAAAGATTGTCAAGATGTCGTGTTATGTATCATTGCACCAAAAGCAAAATGCACAAGGTTGCTTTCATGAGGTGACTCTGAAATTGAATGCGTTGATGACTTTAAATACTTGAGGAGCTACTATGAACCCAAACATGATATGAATTTTAGGATTGTGCTGGCTTGGAGTGTGCTTCATTGTTCAGAGAAAGTGTCGGAATCTCCAATCCAATCTCTCTTGGTGACGTCTCTGTTCTTAGGAGTTTATATAGGGAAATTGAGGATGGGATCATTGCATTCCATTTGCATGGGCTTGCAGACGCCAGGAAAAGGCATATTGCGTTGCAGTTTATCTTTTGTATGAAACGAGCTTTTGTAATTTGATTTGCTCACAGACTAGAGTTGCCCCTATAAAGGTAACAGGGTAAATGAAACTTTGAGTTTTTTGTCAAAAGAATATTGGAGGCATTGTGCAGGCATATGCAATTCAGCAGATCCTGGTTGAAAGAGAGTGTCAGCTAGACGTATTATAGATAATAAACGATGGTGGGAGCATCCCTTTTGGCTTTCCAGTAGAAAGGATCACTGCCCAACTGAGTTGCTCCTTGAGAATACCTCTGGAATACAAGTGGAGATGAGGAAGGCTGTCACAATATTGTTGATGCCCAATGTTGATGACCTGGAGAAGAAGGGCATAGAAGCCATAATTGTCACAGACAGGTACGGATCTATGAGTACTGACACAGGTTAGTGCTTGGGTGCTGAAATTTATTGAGAATGTTCAGAAGTGAGTTGACAATAGATAAACGCAGCATCAAAGGAGTGATGAGATTTGTAGTGCAGAGAAATTGTCGATAAAGACTGTTCAACGAGCACTAAAAGAGGGTTGTAAATTTCGGGGACTTACTGAACAACTTGACATCTTTAAAGAAGAAAGCATATTATGATACAAGGGTAGGATAGCAGGATTACTCTTGAGTTACAATGATCCCTATCCTGCTACCATGCGACCACAAGATTGCTGAATTAATGGTGTTGGGATGTCATCAGAGAGTTCTTCATTGTGGATTGAAATCCACTCTCTCTGAATTAAGGTCTATGCTTTGGACTGCAAAGGAAAGACAGTTATTCAAAAAGGTAAACATTACCAAGACAAGGCTTTTTTATGGCCTAAATCAATGGACTTGCCGGATTTTAGAGTTTAAGAAACCCCACCACATACAAACGTTTGGCGTGGACTTTGCGACACCTTTGTATTGCAAAGGAGCTAAGGGTTCTATGAACAAGCATTATATCGTTCTTTGTATAAACATGCTGCATGGCACATGCATAACACTTTGATCTTGTAGATTCCAAGTCAAGTGAAGCATTTATATGGAGTATTTTTTCTACAAGGGAAACATATTGACTGGAGACGTAATGGAGACAACGGAACCATATTGGCTGGGGATGTTTTGAGTATCTGCACTGTTAAGCAATGTTTGCAAAAGATTTTAGGCAATGTTTGATTGACAAGTGATGACTTGGTGATGGAGTGGAAGGTGTGTTTAATTCAAAACCCCTCACTTATATTTATGATGAGGTTGGTAGTCAACCACTTAAACCAAATCACCTATTATTTGACAGATCATTGACGTTCTTGACAGAGCAAGTCAATGATGAGATTCTGAGTAATAAAGGCTCCACACACCTTACAAGGCAATTTGCATAGTTGGTGCAAGGTATATATCACTTTAAATCTTGCTAAATCTGATTATTTGGCAGACTTAAGAGAATGTAATTGAAACAGGTCAGGTGGTAAGGAGTTTCCGACATGGTCATTTTACAAAACAAAAGCAAGAAACCAATCTATGGACAATTACCAACGTAGAACAGCTAATTCCTTGCAAGGATTGTATTATTTGGGAAGCAAAGGTAGTTGTAACAAGTAGTAGTAAAATTGAAATGTTTTCTAGGGCTATAAAACGCCTAGTTCCTCTTAAAATTAAAAGTGTAGAAGTTGAGAACAAGAGTAGATGTAAAGACAGTTGCCTTGAATTTTCCTGTATTCATCTACAGCAGCAGCAATTGTCACACAATGGAAAAAATGCACAATGCATAATCCCTATTTCACAACGCGAGGGGAGGATGTTGGGATTTAATTCTGTTATGTTCTTTCCCAATGTAAATTAAGATTGAATCATGAGCAAGCTTGTAATGATAACGATATAGACGGGAGCTTTATCATGACATTAGTCGTATGCTTTACAAAATAATGTTTGATCAAGCCATGCTACAAATTTATGGTCATGACGCTTTGCACGGAGATCATGAATTGCATAATGACAAACCTCACGTTTAATCATAGGTTCTCATGTAAAAAAGTACGATTATTACGTAAAACTAACTTGTATGTATTAATGAAAGCATATTAAGAAAATTTGTATTATTTTCATTGATATATTTGACTACAGAAATCCAATATCTTTAAATAGTGAATCAAACCTAAAGTCACAACAGTAAGCTTTATAAAATTAATTACTCATTGATGCTTCCCAATTTTCATTGGATCTAAAGGAGGTGCTGCCTTAGGGCTACCTGAATTTTGATAACCCATGCAGCCAACATTTTAACTCCTTTTTAATGCATGTTGAAGTCAGTATGGCTCCCGAAAAACCGACATCGCTTTTGAAGCACTCTCGTATGACAATTTAGCCATGTACCTAGTCGCATTTATACAGTATGCGGTTAATTCTAACACCAATGTATTTTCAAAATGATATGTAAGTTATTTGAACCCATAATAACTTTGGCACTGTTCTAATTTTGCACCTTTTTACAAACATAAATTTTATATCAATATTTGATGTGGGTGAAATGGTACATCAATCAATAGCTTTTGATGAAACAATAAAAATGGTGTATAGGTACGTTATTTGCCAAACTTTTACCACTGAGCCTTTGCACGAAGATCGACTGGTTGCCATTTCTAATTTAACTCAACTGCAATCACAAATAAGCAACATTAGATCCCAACAGTGCTTCGGAATGAAGTCCCTTACAACTTTTCACAATCTCTCACAATCCAATTTTCATGTGCTATGCATATAACAGTGTGGGTTGTCAGCAACGGTATAGGGAAATCAACAGAAAGAGGAATTTTGTTGCTTAAATATAGCAACCATAAAGTATTTTGCTTACTGTAAATGTGAAATGATCTCTTATGTGTTTTACCTGCAGAGAATTGAGTGAAGAGCAACTTAGAATATTTAAGAAATATTTTAAAAAGCCAAGAAGCCCCCCAAAAGTGGCAGTGCACGTAAAAAGATTCAGCTGGCTGTTGGAAAAGCTCTAGTTTTTGAGCCATATATTGCATAAAGACCCTCAACATCAAATATGGATTTTAATTTTAGTTCACTGAGTTGATCACCCTGGCTTTTACGGATGGAACAATTCAGCAACATATCAGTGTCATTTTGCATGCTTTTGATATACCGAACGAGGGTTTTTCACGGTTTTAAGGGTACTTATCTTACCCGTAACAACTTTCATTCATTTGTATTCAAGAGGAGCACTTACTTGAGTAGGGCTCTTTATTTTTTAATTCCCATCAGAAGGAAGCAGTACTTTACAGGGATGCTAATTCAAAAGGCATCCAGAACTATTATGACTGTTCTAGTCTACCTTTTTTGCAAAATTATTACAGCATAGATTCTCTAAAAATGTGTTTGCCAAGCAGGCCTTTCAATTGAATTCTTTCTTTAAAAGCACTTATTAATGAAAAAAAAAAATGCCAAATGCGACTCAGAGTTCATACAATAATACACAAATATTATGATAGACTTATCATTGTATAGAATACACGAAATTTGTTGGCTAACATACCAAATGATTTTCCACAACTCGTCTGACTAATAATATTCTGTAGTTAAACGTTCTCTTTTCTGTTTTTAAATGCCCGTGAGGGTGTGGTTTCACGAGTTTAAGCTCATTGGGAAGCATCATCTCTGATTACATGATAGTCGATGTAGTCTTCACAACTTTATCTAGGACAAGGTAAATTGAAGGACCCTTTTAACAGAGCATATTGCCAGAATCAGGATTGCCATATCAGATCTGTGTTGATTTTTGTCATGTGAGAACACTTATCGAGTCCCAACAGCTCATTGCACAGTAAGTCATAGCCTTATCTCTCAAGCATCAGCAGAGTGGGCCAGTCAAGGTGCAAGTCTTTGATCATGGTTCTTAAGTCGTTGGTTGGTGTCCCTGTCTGGAACTATGCGCAGTGATCGCCGTATGATTGCGATGAAGCCTCCATTCAGGCGATCCCAGGAAGCTTGTTTGTCCCGAGGTCTTCATTCCACTTCCGTGAGTCTTGAATAAACTTTTCACTTTACCATCCATTGTGTAAACTTGCGTAAGGTTCACGTCATCGTCTAGTACTGATGGCCTCCGTGGCATGAATTTGGTCAAGCTTCTTGTTGGCTGCTGTCAACCTTGTCCTCTTGGGTCCATTGATGTGGTTGATGCATGTAATGACACTTGAATTGTGATGTCATCCTAAAGCAAACATTTTCGGTTTCTTCATACTTGTTGAAGAGATCCACAAGGTCTTGTGCTTAGCGACTGAGTCGGACAACTTCTATTTGATCCTAGGCTTTGGCTCTTGTGTCAGGTTCTGGGAAAGCTAGTTTGCATACTCGCTTGCCCTCGCCAGGTAACTTCCTTAGTTTAACCGTAACTGATTTAGCTTCTTTACACAGAAACAATATTTTGGTCTCCAATACTGGTTGAAATGACCATATCTTTTTTATATTAGCAAATACTTTTTTAGGGTATTCAAACATTTGGTGGACATCACATATATCGAAAGTGCCCTTAATTTTATTGAATTCGTCTTGATCTGAGTTGGAAGGGGGAGATTATAGCATGTGTAAACTGACAAAGCACATTTTCAGTCAAAATGCCGCTCAAGAGCAGCTTACGCACCAATGGGAATTGGAACTGCTGAATATTACCATCACTTCAAAGGACTGGGGTTAATCAAGTGCAAAGATATCTTTATGGTTCCAAAAAATGTGGTAGTTAGAACGCCTTTTTGCATAAAATTCACAAAATGAGCGTACTGTGTTGAAACTTGCTAGTCAGATAAAACATGCAAAAACTGCTGGAAAAATAGTTATACTGTGCAAGTGTTCCAAGGAGATTGAATGCTGAAAAACTTTTTACATAATTGGTTTCTGCCACAAGAAAGCCCGATGCTATCCCTTTTTCTATTAAGCTGTATTCGTCTGCTCATGTCAAAGGATATGGCGATACCCGTTTGCAACTCAATGCCGTATTTATAAATTATCTGCGATAAAAGGCTTAATCAGCCTTTTTCTACCAAATTTAGGGACCCAAATCTCAATATTTCACAACACAACTCTTAATACATTATGTTACTAAGCAGCAAGGAAAACATATCTCCTTGCGATATAATCCTCATCCTCGATTTTCCAAATTTATTAACTTACCTTTGTAATTTAATGTTATTAAATCTATTTTAATGTATATTTTTTCAATTTTTAAACAAGTTGAATTATATTCAATTTAAAAAAATCCCACCTAGGGAGCTCTCCGAAGCCTTTCATTTCAATACAGAACTGGTGAGAGAACAGTATACATGATGATGAAACATGCACAACATCGTATCTGACACTTAAGGATAAACACTTAATGGTAAAATCCTGTTACAAAATTTCAACCTGTTACAATGAATATTGTGTTAGAAGTAAAAAGCCATAAATCTTTGATCTACAATCGTTCACAAAATATATTGAGACTCCTTTCCACTGACACAATTTTTCGCTGATTCCTGAGAAAACCCTTCCATATTTCAATAAAAGGGCAATAATTTATCATGCCCTTCCCCCGTACAAAGCAACGTTGTTTCGAAATCATCATTTACCTTCATCTTCCTCTTTAATTCGCACAACAACATTGCTTTGTACGGGGGAAGGGGCGAAAAATTAATGAGGTCTCACAATTTTTGTGAACGATAGTCTGAAAATTTAAAAAATTGAAAATAGCTCTTGGACACATTTTGTTGGTATTTTTGGCAGTTAAATGCATTTTATATGATAGTTAGTGAAAACTAACGAAATCCATTATACCTAGATACTAGAAATATGATGGGGGCTGGGGGGCGGGATTAATTTTAACTATGGGTTGGGTTAGGGAAGAATTGATCTTTTCTGAACATATTTTTGACAAACTTAGGCTGCAATCAGGTTGTAAAAATGTGTTTGTAAACAATCAACAGTGTTATTGATTGACATGGTTAGTTTTCATTCCAATGTGCCGAAATTGGGGCTTTTTGCTTATTACTGAGGTGGCAGCATGACCCAAAAACCCCTGCCAAATCCGCCTCTGTGACGACCTTATACTTTGTGGGACACCGACATGTTACCATACGTGTTACTATACGTGTTACGCTATAACATATAGACTTCAGACCAGGATTTGACGCGTTACCACGTGTTACCATCTTTTATTGAAAAAAATATACATGTCTATATTTTTTAAAGAAATTGTGGTAACACGTGGTAACACGTAGAATCCTGGTCTAAAGCCTACATTTTGTACGGTAACACATACGGTAACACATATGGTAACACATATGGTAACACATATGGTAACACATATGGTAACACATATGGTAACATGTGGTAACACGATCATAATGCAAGGATCTTATGTTGAATTTCATTAATTCATTCATTAGTTCATTTATTAATTCATTCACTATTTCATTAGTTAATTACCATTAGTTGTAGCCATTTTGTAATAACTATCCAATACTTGATGCATTGACCCTTAGCAACCTGTATGTGGCAGCGAAGCTGTATTGACATTTGTTGACATCCTTACTGTGACAAATTCATTTTATTAGTAATGTAAAAAATGTTAAATTTAATCTACTGTAAGAAACTTTGAAGCCCTCCCCCTTATCACCCCTTTCGCTATGTATGCCTATGGGTAATGGAGTGGTATTCACAGTTATTCGTCTCCTCACTGTCAAAATTCATTTGTTACTGTTACTATTACGTGACCATCATCAATTTGTTAGATATCAAATTCTTAACAGCCACCATACCCCCAAGGCTCTGTTGAAATGGCCTCGCAATCCCAATAAACAAATAAGGCTTGCTTTTCAACGAGGATATGATTTCCATACATAATGTGATACCATTCCATACGACAATATGAAGTAGTTTAACCACTACAGATCAGCATCATCAAGCAAAATTTCATAAGTCTAAGATATTTTTTAGACAATCGTTTACAAAATATATTGAGATTCCTTTCCACTGAAACAATTTTTCGCTGATTCCTGAGAAAACCCTTCTATATTTCAATAAAAGGCCAATAATTTATCATGCTCTTCATCCGTACCAGGCAATGTTGTTTCGAAATCATCATTTACCTTCATCTTCCTCCTCAATTCAAACAACAGCATTGCTTTGTAGGGGGGAAGGGCGAAAAATTAATGTTGTCTCACAATTTTTGTGAACAATTGTAACTGAAAAACGCTCAAGAACATCAAAATGCTATTTAAAACAGGTAAATGTGCTTAAAAAACCACAAGCTGCAAAATGTGCTGAAAATCGACCAAAAAAACATCAAAATGTGATCTAGAACACGTAAAAGTGCTTAAAACAGTAGAAACAGCAACAGCAGCTGAAAAACGACCAAAAACATCAAAATAAGATCTCAAACACGTAAACACCAAAAACTGCGAAACAAGCTGAAAAACGACTTAAAACATCAAAATGCGATCTAGAACACGTAAAAGTGCATAAAACAGCAAAAGTAGCAAACGCACAAAAGCAAAAAAATGTTCCCTAAACCACATAATTGTGATTAAAATATCAAAAACTGCGGAATGTGTTGAAAAACGACCAAAAACATTACAATGCCATTGAAAACAGGTAAGAGTGCTTAAAACAGTAAAAACAGGAAAAGTAGCCGAAAAACGACCAAAAACAAGAAAACGAGATCTAAAATAAGCAAAAGTGCTTAGACTGCAAAATGTGCTGAAAAACGCTCAAAAACATCGAAATGCTACCTAAGCCACAAAAATGTGCTTAAAACAACAAAAACTGCAAAACGTTGTGAAAAATGACCAAAAACAATAAAATGAGACCTCAAACAAGCAAAGGTGCTTAAAACAGCAAAAACTGCAAGACTAGTTAAAAAAACGTCCAAAAACATCACAATGCGATCTAAAATAGGCAAAATTGCTTAAAACAGTAAAAACTGCAAAATGTGCTGAAAAACGCTCAAAAACAT
>JANTCA010002881.1:0-11092 GCA_024741275.1 Chironex yamaguchii | reverse complement strand
GGCCTATAGTCCCAATATAGGCCTATAGTCCCAAGATAGGCCTATAGTCCCAAGATAGGCCTATAGTCCCAATATAGGCCTATAGTCCTAATATAGGCCTATAGTCCCAAGATAGGCCTATAGTCCCAATATAGGCCTATAGTCCCAAGATAGGCCTATAGTCCCAAGATAGGCCTATAGTCCCAATATAGACCTATAGTCCCAAGATAGTCCTATAGTCCCAAGATAGGCCTATAGTCCCAAGATAGGCCTATAGTCCCAATATAGGCCTATAGTCCTAAGATAGGCCTATAGTCCCAAGATAGGCCTATAGTCCCAATATAGGCCTATAGTCCCAATATAGGCCTATAGTCCCAATATAGGCCTATGGTCCCAATATAGGCCTATAGTCCCAATCAGCAAAAACAGGGCACTAAGCAGCGGTGTTTGATCTGATAGAACTAAAACTAGTTGAAGTGAGGAGCAAGAAGTGTGAAATGGGACACGTGCTACACATTCTTCAACGGATACACGTCCCGTTGACTGAGCTGGACACCAAATACATGGAGAACAGAACGCCAAAAACAAAGGATTGCAAAAAGAGACAGGTGAGAGGAGCAGGTATCGTAAGACAGACAAGCGGACAGAAGTTATTGAAGGAAAATTCGTAAAATTCAGAAAATTCGTAAATCCTTTGTGCACTTTAACAGAGTGAACTATGCTTAAGGCTACAGTAAACCTTAGTACCAAGAAAACAGAGATAAAACAAACTTTCGAAGGGAAAAGATAAGAAAGAAAAAATAAAAGATAGAGGAAAATCAAGTAATCAAGGAGTATAAACGAAAGGACATGAATAAGCATTTTTAATAATTCCTATTCAATCCTTTACCTTTTCCTTTGGTATACACAAATTTATAATTGACATTTTTTTGTCTTTGATATATCCAAAATCCCCCTGGGACCAAAACAGTCTCCGCTGAGCTTCCAGAGTTGATGCCCTGTCAAAGAAGATAGAGTGACGGTAAATAAAGAAATGTTTTTGACCTCCGCCATCGCGTATGAACTTTTTAAACCAAAGATAAATTCAAACAAGCAAATTTGAAATTTTCAGAATATGAAAACCAATGACGGTTTCCGACCACTTTGACCACAAGAAACGTACAAGCGCTAAAACACATGACAAGATGTCTGAATTTAATTCGACTTCCAAAGATGGCGTCAACCATGATCTGGGCATGCGTAGTTAACACAGGTAAGAATAAGGTCACAGAACAAAATTTGCATACGTGTGGAACGCGGCGATGCACTGCTAAAAATGAGTTAATGGGATTCTGCTTTTGTGAGTTGGACGAGGGAGAGTTAAGAAAGGCAGGACTAAAGGGAGATTTATGGATGTCGCGAAGATATAAATGAAGTGGGTGCGATGAAGCAGGACTTGTTTCATAGACTAAAGTGGAAAAATCGTATCCGCTAAGATCCCTGACATAGGGATGAAGCCAAACGTGAAAGAATATGAAGCACCGTGCTAAACTGTACCTGAATGTGTCTACATGCATCGACGCGATGTACTGTTATCAATTTACAGAAAGAAACAGCGAGAGGGGAATGTAAAAAAATTTCCTTGGCCGCTTTTGAAATGACAAAAACTAGTTCTCTGTTCAAGAAGGGAGTAGAAGTGGCAGAGAATGGTATCAAACAAATCAAACGACATCACATGACACGGTGGCGCGAAAGATCAAGTCGCTAACGAGAAAGACCTCACATAGAAAACCTTCAAATTTGGGGACCGTGGTTTGAATCCACACTCAGATCCGTCATATTAAGGGTAACGAGAGCTGCTAACTCCTTGCAATTGTAGACGAGAGGAAATCGGGACTTGTGGCCACGAGAGAAAGAAAAGGGTTCGGACTGCTTGGATTAGGCAAAGGCCTAATCCAAGTACCAATACACAAACCTCATAATTTTGGAAAAGATCACTTGTATGAGAGTCGGCAAGGTAGAATAAAAATATGAACAGATTTCATGAACTGGTGGGGAGGGAATTATTCTAACTTTGCAACAAAATTTAAAGGCCTTGAATAATGAATCGATGGTATTTAATAGCAAAATACAAAGTTGGCTTCAATTGCAGCTAAGCATAAATGTTGTGACTTGGACGGATAAAATGTAAACGACAATTAAATTGATACCTTGTTAATATAAACCTCAAAACTAGAAGTTTAATTGTTATTAATGCGAATAGCTATCAACTATGCGACGCCCAGGGGCCTACAGAGACAATATTGCACACACAAAACAATGAAGATGGTATCAAATGAATAATTCCACTTGATGAAAAAGACAGCATAATCCGAAACCAGACAATCAAGTTTAGGTTACTTAGTGAATTAATAAATAATTTATTCTGAACAATCTGGACTCACGTCTAGCACACCTTGACATGTCATCTTGCGCATGAAATTTAGCGCTACCTCAAAACAAACCAAAACTGTCTCGCACCTTATTACACTTTGCACAATAACCGGAAACTTCCCCCACTCAAACATACAAAAAAAGCAAAAAACAATCTACTACACTAAACTACACTACACTACATTACATCGCGTTACATCATGTAACACTGTACTACACCTCACTATAGTACTCTTGGATAAACCACAACATAGCAAACTAAACTGGACAACACAACACTACACTACACTACACTACACAACACTACAATAATCACCGCACTACACTACAATACACTACAGTACACTACACCACACTACACTACACTACCCTATTCTAAAATACACAACACTACAATACACAACACACTACATTACGCAACATTACATCACACTGCTCTACAATACACAACACACCACCACACGACACTACACTACACTACACTACAATACACAATACTACACTACACACCACTACAATACACACTAAACTACACTACACTACACTACAATACACAATCCTACACTACACAACAATACAATACACTATACTACAATACACAACAGTACACCACACAACAATACAATACACAACACTACACTACTCTACATTACACTACACTACAATACACTACGCAACACTACAATACACACCACACTACACTACGCTACGCTACACTACATTACACTACCCTACAATACACAACAACACACTACAATACAATACAATACAATACAATACAATACAACACAATACAATAGAATACAATACAATACAGTCCACTACACCAAACTACACTACACTGCTCTACTCTACACTACACTACAATAAAATACACAACACTAAACTACACTACACAACACTACAATACACACTACACTATACTACATTATAATATACTACTCTACACTACACTATTCTGCATTACTCTGTACTACACTACACTACATTACACTACTCTACACTACACTATAATACAATACACAACAGTACACTACACTATTCTACATTACACTACTCTACACTAAACTACACTACAATACACAACACTACACTACACTACTCTACATTACACTACAATACACTACATTGCAACACGTAACACTACACTACACTAAACTACACTACACAACACTATAATACACAACACTACACTACTCTACATTACACTATGCTATGCTATGCTATGCTATGCTACGCTACACTACACTACACTACACCACACTACACTACTCTACACTACACTACACTAATATTGACCATAGGCCTAGTACACTATACTACAGTGCAATACAGTAAAATATAATACAACATACTACACACTAGGCTGCACTGCAATTCACCACAATACAATACAATACACTACACATGATACCATGGTATATGTCATTAAAAGAAAGTATATTGCAAAACTAAGTGATATTTTTTCTTTTCCCAGAGCATGGAGCTAAAATTCCTTATTCCATTGTCATTAATATATTATTAGTATTTGACAAGAGATGGGAACTTCGCACAGATGGGCGTACTTAGTTCTGATCCTTGGCTTACTAATTAGATCGTATGTTCACAGCAAGATGATAAAAGGATTATGTGGATCAGTATGATCTAGAAAAATCGTAATGCCTCTGTCATCAAGAACATCTGCTCCCCAAAGGATCACACAAGACTTGAAAAAATGACGCTTGTAAGTACAGATGAAAACTGCTGAATTAAATTTGTATTCACCTCAGCACAGTTCAAAACGATATAAAACACAATATACTTTAAGACTTTACCACATGGACATGCTAGCAAATCTATCCCTCCCATCTGGCCTCCTATACAGTACTACTACTATGTCTGGCTTAAAGTGCAAAATTGTAAACATCTCTGTTTTAACAAGGTCAATCCATTCCGATAACAACTAGGATGGTGCCTATAATCACATTCCTTTCTCTCTCACTCACTCCATCCTTCTCTCTTGTTTCTCTCTCTCTCTCCCTCCCTCACACACACACACACACACACACACATGCACACGCACACACAGACGTACACATGTAGGAAATACACCAACACAACCTCCACTGATTTATTGCCTTTTATTCATGGAATAGCCACAATTTGGAACAATATCAACATATTTTATGTAATATTATATGTACAATGAAACTGGAAGGCAAAATAGTCTTTGTTAAAATCAGCACAACAATATTATAAAAATCTGGTTCTCAAACAACAAATATTAACACTGGCTGTGACAACTGTCTAGACTAGTCAGGTCATACATGGAATAAATGGGCAGAGGTGCAATGAATCACACTCCTTACCCAATCAAGGGCATGTGATGACATGCCATTCATATCCATATAATAGGGCTTCTTGGCATTTTCGTAAAAATTATATTAAAGCTTTTGAAAACTGACGTAAATAATTTGATTGTTATCAAATGAAAAGCTGCAATAATTGCATACTAGCAAACGTGCATGTTTATACAATAAAATTTGAAACATTCAATTTTCAGCCTATTTAGCCCAGTTTTGTAGGAGAGATAACATTTACAATATCTGGCTTGAAATGAAGTTAGATAAGAAAATCATCATTTACCATTTGGTACAGTTTGGTAAATGTGACAATGAGTCAAGAAAAATGGTACCAGAATAACTTTGATAAGGTAGAAATCTCTGTTGTTGACTTTCCAAACTTCCATCATGCACAAAGGCAGGTTTCGATATGAGTTTACATTACACATGATGGCAAAAATGCATCCAATTGCATCCCTAGGCTTCCTTCTTAAAACAGAATCTGACATGATAAACAAAATTTCATTTGCTTTCTGGTGAGCCATTCCTCCACCTATGAAAACAATACACTCTTTGTTTTTAAAAGTTTGATAAACTTTAAATCCTCATTGCTACCATTGCCACATAATGGCATTCATAAAAAATGTTAGCACTGAATGGAAAATTTATGCTTGAGAGCCTGGCTTTCATTTGTCAAGAACATGCATTTTTATTATACTTAAAACATTTCATCAACAACGTCTTGAGCAACTGCAGTCTGATGACACTAAGCTCTTAATATTTTTCAAGTTTCAAAATGGATTCAAACGCCTGGCTACTCTGTGCAGTTTTTGTAAGATTTTGAATCCATTTTGTGAAGAATATCCTTCTCTCTGTGCTGTTATGTAATCTCTGATTATGCAATCTCATTATTTTTTAATTTTGCTTTTTGCAAATGCAGCATGTTATGGGAAAGGGAAGTGTAATCATTATCAAGCCATGGATTCTTGATTGAGCCATCTTTTCCAGCAAGACCTTTTTTGTCCTCCAACAACTTTCACACAGCTAAAAAGACTTTTCTATACTTGCAATGACTTTAGTATTTTGTGTTTGTTTAAATTCACTTTGAGCTTTTCTTGGTTAAGCGTTGATTTTATGTGAATGTGTGTGAAATCTGTCTTGATAACAGATATGTTTCTTTATTTTCCTACCAGGCAGCTTTATGAATTTTCTTCTGATTTTAGCTGCAGTTTCACAATGCAGTTGATACAACTCGTACCAATTTATTGATGCAATTTTCTTTTTGCCCTGCAATTGTCACCTATAATAAACTACACAATTATGCTATTTATTTCTAAAACCACTTTGCAACACCAATTTAAATTCTTACAAACATGACATCATCTACCCCTCCAGACTTTCTTGGGAAAGGTGTGCAAATACATGCACATGCCTTGGCACACACCTGCAGATTCCCAGGTATGCTGAATATTGCATGCCCAAATTAATTTAAAATGGAAGTTATTGCTCTGTGTCAGCACAGGCCACCACATGCCAGGTTGGGTTCAGGTGTGCAATAGATAGCCCTTCTGCCATAATCGTTCTACAAAAGTATGCCTTCCATTTCTTTTCTTTGTATATCAGAATCATGAGTCAAGACATGTCTCTTTGTCTCCTTTTTCAAGGCAACAAGAAACATCTGAGTTGGAAGCAACAAGAGAGCGACAGGATGCAGTCACTTTAAGTAGTATTTTAATCCAAAATATTTTCTAAGATAATTAAAAATTAGTTCGCTATTTTCTGGTGCTTAATGGACTTATTGTGCTATTTTCTGCCTTTTCTTTTCTTCTACTCTTTTCTATTCCTTGTTACAAACTGCATTCTTTGAAAAGAAACAGGAGGCTAATACTGCTGACAATGACTACAGTATTTGTCATGAGAGAAAATCATGTGCTTATGCTTAAGTGATTAGAAATTTCAATTTAGGTAAAGTTCTTGTGTGTATTGTGAGAACATCTTACTATCTATTCTGCAGACATGACAAGAAATGGACTTATGCTGAACTTTTATCTTGGTGATAACAGTTACATGTGCCTGGCAAATTTCACATATATCTCAAACATGCTACTTGTGCAATTATTAGTTTGCACCTAAGACAATAGCAGGAATGGAGTTGGGATTAACAATCAATATGCAACAAGAGATAGGATAGGATTTGAACTGAGTATTATTTGGGTGTTTCAGACACATTTTCATTACTATTAACATAAAAGATTAGAGATTATGTTTTAAAAATGGATGAGAGGCCATGACCAGTCAGCAAAATATACTATGTATGTGTAAGAGAGAAAGTGTGTGTGTGTACATGCAAAGGGAGGGAGGTATGAAGCCAAAAACATTCTCTTGTTGGCCATGCCTTATCATGGAAGATTAGAAACTTTGCAATGATCATATTTGCTCTACTTAAAGTAATGTCAGGCATTCTCATAAAGCTGTTTCTTATAAGGTAAGATATTAGTATCAAGGTGGTCAAATTAAACTCTTGGAGAACCAATATGATGTGGATAAAAGCTGATAAATGCAGGGCAGACCTGCCCAGTGTCAAGAAGAGAAAAGCCTGTGGCTTAGAAATTATCAATATTCTAGTTGAATGGATTCACGAAAGTATTACAGGTTCAATGGAAATCAACATTATTTGGAATGAAGGCGCACAATTGATCATTTTATGAGAACACTATAAGCACAATATTTATTATTCCGACACTGGATTCCGACCACCCCCCATGAGAGTGTGACCGTAAGTTGCAATCGCATCGTTAATGTGTAGGCACAGTTCTACTGTGTTTCATTGTGGTTCTACCTTATGAAATATGATAGCCAAGAGAGCTTTGAATACTTTGCTCTACCAACAAGTGTCAAACAGGTTGACAAGATAGTTTAGAAGAAATCATTTCGAATGTCGGTATGTCTGCCATGATGGGCAGGTAATTGATGTAATCGGTTTGAAAATTAGAAAATCAAGGCTACAGAAATAAACGATAAACTTTTCAGTCCTTTTAGCTAAACAGTTTTGTACACTTCTATCTAGCTTGTTACCAGATCACTCGGGGTGACTTTCAAATTACAAGGGACACAGCCAACCGACCCTTTTCCTTTTCGACTTAAATGAATTCTGATGGCACTGTCACCAGACCCAGCTATATCAACCCTTATTCTTTTTCTGCTTTTACTTGCTGGATTATTGTTGACATCTGATTCTGCCTTCACCCTTGCAATCCACAAATAAAAGTCAAATAAATATTTTGTTCGATGTTAAATGATAAGGACTGTCCAATATGTAGCTGACTCCCATGTAGGAAGCTAAAAATATTATAACAACTAATAGGCTAACCATAATTCAAAATGAAAGCTTTAATGCAGAGTGTAATGTAGTAGCATCAGTCTCAATATGAGATTAAGGTGATTCAGAAATCACATTATTACACAAGATATCAAATCATATGATTTAGTCCTACCCTAAACCTTGAGTCGATTGGTAGTGAACCCAATAGAAGAATCAGTAGTTAAATAGATTATTAAGAAACTTCAAGTATCGTCTTCATTGGATCCATACTCTTGATTCTGAAGTATTAAGACAGAATCTAACACAGAGTATCAGAATCAAACTATGCATTACAAGCAAATTTTAATGCATCAAATTCTGGCTTTTTTTTAAATACTACAAGAAATGTGTCCAAAAGGGGAAACTGTGTAAAATACCACACTTACAAACACCTCGATGATACCTTGACCTAGACTCCGTACATTGTTGTATAAATTTTCCAGTACCTTAACTACAGCGCATAATTTCCCTTTCCTTTTTCTTGCCTATATCCAATTTGGCAATAATGAAACAATGTAGTTCATAACAATGCTAACTTTCCAGTTAATACCAAGGAAAGGAGACTAATTAATTGTCCAACTTGGACACTCAAATGATCAACTTCAAAGCTTGCTTTTGTTTGTTTGATTTCATTTTGGAGCTGGAGCAAAATGTTCAGCAACACTCTGACTGGGAAAGGCCAATTATGTCTTAATTTCCTTGTAGACAAACATATGCTCTCCATTTATCAATTCAAATATCTGTCACATCTCAAATGTTAGCTGTTTGATTTAGTATCAAATCTACAGAAAACAATAATACCTTTTTAGAACAATCATAATCACTGATGACAACCCCTCACAAATCAGGCTTCCCGAAAAAAAAAAGATTTTGACAGGCAAGTGACAGATCACAAACCTAATAGTGATATTTTTCAATGAGTATTTATATATACGTAACTGTCATATTTGTTTGTGGTCTGGTAGCCTACGAAGAGGGAGCTGAGTATTAAAAGTACATCCTATTTTCACCAGATGGATGTATTGGTACAAATGCATGATCACACATCTTAAACAGAGAGGCTTGCAGATCATAATGTCAACAAGTACTTGTCAATACCAAGAACACATTTCACAACTGTGCAGCCTGTAGAATATTTAAGTGTAACTTACCAGGGAGGATTATGCTCATAGCATTCAGGGTATGAAAACATGAATTCTGTCCTACAATTCTCTTCATATCCCCAACAATGTTCACCTCGGTACTTATATGTATATACAATGTCCTATTACAAGAAAAAATTATTAGCATATTCTAAGTAGTAGTAAAGTACAGATAGTCTCGAAGCAATAGTTGTAAACTAGAGTCATGTTGAAATACATTTCAAATATAACTA
This sequence comes from Chironex yamaguchii, assembly GCA_024741275.1. Taxonomy (NCBI): domain Eukaryota; kingdom Metazoa; phylum Cnidaria; class Cubozoa; order Chirodropida; family Chirodropidae; genus Chironex; species Chironex yamaguchii. The sequence continues at coordinate 1,644 of JANTCA010002881.1, read as the reverse complement.
TTTACCCTCGCAACTACAAGACAAGCCTTCATTTTACAAAATGTCAATATATCAAAAATTTGATGGTACATATTTTGAAAAGGTAAGATGTTTTGTACCAGCACATGTAATTTTTTAAGAATTTCACACCTATTTAATTCTTAAACAATATCCTAGATATGTTCAGTAACAGATTTTGATCCTGGAAACTGGACAGAACAAAATTTCTTTTAGTGCATGACAAACAATGTACTATGTTTGGAAATATAATTTTTAAACACATACGTGGAATCAAACATCAATACAGTAGCAAGCAGCCATTCATAAAGAGTGTGATGTTTTTACCACTCTGGTAGTTTTATAAACAAAATTTAAACCATCTAATTCAAATGAGAAACTTGTAAATCCAAACCATGTGAAACGAAAGTAGCACATGAGTAATCAGTACGCACACCATCTCAACAGATCTTTCTTGACACAAATTTCACACAAATACACCCTGCAGGTTTCCACAAAGGTTTGTAACTGATCCACTTGATACTTTTCATTTTTTGACATTTTGATTTCCGTTCATGCTTAGCTGATATTTGTGCTTGTTCAATTGACTGTATACTACTCATTTATGGGTTCTTGTTGGTCACTTGGGCTAATGTGGATCATGTTAGGTCAATCAGTCAATCGACTCTGAAGTTGAGCATTAAAGACTGAAGACTGAGAATGATAGATAAAATAACAATTCTGCAACATTGATCAGGTCTCCCTGGATACTTCATGGGTAGTAATGACCACCGAATACCTAAATCTCTACACTCCAGTCTTATTTTCCAAATCATCTCAGCATTAGCAATTTTAATATTTTATCAGCATTACTGTTTCTCTAAAAAGTTTTACATACAACAAATACATGGTTTTAAAAAATCAACCATTTCTTGCATGTGCATAATCAGATCTAAAAGATCAGTTATTACACACCAACAGCTTTATACAACAGTACATACCTCACTGCAGTATTCTTTGGCATGGCATATAGTATCCAATGTATTGTTTATGCCATGATATTTCAAATGGCTAACAGGAAAGTTTAAGTCATGGACTGTGTTGATATTAATGGGCAACAGCAAAAAGATCAACCAATTTTCAGTCCCACAGCCCATTGTTTAATCTGCCTGGAAAAGACAAAAAAGGAATAAATATGTTACATACCTTAAGGGGAAAAAATTCCCAATAGTCCAAAAGTTCGCCATTTACAATATTGAATACACAAATAAACTTAAGAACTGTATAGCTTATGTGTCTTACTCACACACTGACTAGTGGGTAGGTGGGTGCATGGGTGGATGGATGGGTGGGTGTATGGATGGATGGATAGATAGTTGGACAGACGGACAGACAGACAGACAGACAGACAGATGGACAGACAGACGGACAGACAGATGGATGGTTGGATGGATGCATGGATGGATGCATAGATACACAGATGGATGGATGGATGCATAGATACACAGATGGATGGATGGATGCATGGATGGATTGATGGATGCATGCATGCATGGATGGATGCAAGGAAGGATGGATAGATGGATGGATGGATAGATAGATAGATAGATAGATAGATAGACAGACAGACAGACAGACAGACAGACAGACAGACAGACAGACAGACAG
>JANTCA010002880.1:0-11092 GCA_024741275.1 Chironex yamaguchii | reverse complement strand
GCGGTGGGTAAGGGGAAATTCATTAATTTTTTCTGTGTTTCGGCTTAAGCCTTCATCAGTGTCAGATATATGTAGTATCTTGCCATACATGTACACATATGGCAAAAGCTGAATCCATATTTCTTGAATATACATAAACTTGAAGAAATAAACACTTTTGATGTTGCAAATAATTTTTCTTTTCGGAAAACTGTTCTAACTTGCATATATAGACCTTTTCTAGAACTAAAGAAGCAATGTTTTACAAGTTCTAAGAATAGGAGATTAATACATAAAAGAACATATGTTACAATTTTGATATATTGTTTAAACGTATAAAGCAACACATACTTGACTATATGTGTGTACATACTTATTGGTATATGCTTATAGTGTTTTATCACAAAACAGACTTCTAGAAATGAAGTTAATCATTTAATTGTCATTAGATATTTTAAAAATGCTTATTTATTATAATATTATATAAAGGTCTTTGTGTGAATGTAGTTTTAGGGTAGCTTACAAACCTACAGAAGTATCTTATAATTTCATTTCTTAATTTGTTATATGTATAAATCACTGATGTTTTGTTTTCTTTTCCAATTCTGTTCTAAAGCATTGAAAAGTGTTCAAAGATTGTATCACCTGTCTTAGTGATTCATGGAACAGAAGATGAAGTTATTGACTTCTCACATGGACTTGCTATTTATGAGCGTTGCCCAAGAGCCGTTGAACCACTGTGGGTGGAAGGGGCAGGCCATAATGATGTTGAGCTGTATGGACAGTATTTAGAAAGGTTAAAGCAATTTGTACAATATGAGCTTGTTAATGAATAGTATTTGTATTGCTACCTTATCATTGATAGTTAGGGACGTTCTTTGACCTGTTATCCTTGAAAAGGTTTCCACCAGACATTTGCAATATTTTTTGTGTATGTACGTACAGTTAAATTTTTTATTCCTTTATATAGGATCAGTCAACATTTGTTTTTTGTTTACAATACTTGACATGTGCATGTAGGTTTTGTTTTTGTGAGTGTGTACATGTCACGGTTGGTTTATATTATGTTCATTTATAATCTGTTGAATGACAGATTAGCTCACGTGACAACCACATGGGCCTCATGTCAAGGACACCACACAAAAGGTGTAGTATGGTACAAAAGTGAGGCCATATTTTTGAACAGCCTGGATGGCTTCCTGAGTGTACTGTTGCGTACACAATCAAACAGTATTGAATCTTTTAAAGATTATGTCTGCTGTATTGTGTAGTTAGTGTAGAATTTATTTGTAAATGTAAAATGTTCTTCATCACACAGTAGTACAAGTTGGGTTTTCATTGCTAGATTATGCTTTGTTGGCTTACAAATCATTCTTGGCTATGTTCTCTTGAAACAGAGAGTCTTGTTTTATAGAGTTCTCTTTGTTGTTGGCTGCAAGTCATGATTCTGGCAAAGTAAATTTTGGATTAGTAGAATTACAAGTGGTTTATTGTCATTTAACGGCTATACAGATAACCTATCCTTAATACATAAGTACTTGATTTAGTTGTAAAAAGATCGTTGAATTCATTGGTAGCTCGACTTCAAAACTCCAAGTGTTCTGAAACTTGTGTGACATAAGGGAAAAGTGGTCAGGAAAGTATCATGACCAGCTAAGATGATAATGAAGATGATGGTAGTATGATGCTTATGTAGTCATGATGCGTGGCATTAAATTGTTAGGGAAACAAGTGACTTTGTTGCCACCTTTGCAAGGATACTGGAAGGCAGAACTAATGTATGAGGATATCTTTTGTGAATAATTGAAATGGGCTGGAGGTGCTGGAAATTGTAGACTTTCTGTGTTTTTACAAATATGTTGCTCTCGTTGTTACACATACATTTGTCTCAGTTTAGCAGAATTATACGTGTGTAAGCCATTCCTGCATGTCTTTGTGGTTCTAACAACTTTTATTTATTGCAATTACGAAGCTGTGGAGCATTTGATTAAGCGTCTTTTGTCCTCACATGTTGTTAAGGTAGGCTGATGTTTTTATACCTTGTATTGTGGATTCGGAGCTGTCCATTTCTAAGATATGCTATTAGCAAGAGAACATAGCTACCCTTGAATCTTGTGAGCTCCACTTGTCACCAACTACTTTTACATATTTTGGGGTAACAATTAACGTATAGAACTATTGTATGCAGTGCTGTTTGCTTAGTGGTCTGCCTTTAGCATTTTAATATCATAGAAATATATTAATGTTAACATACAACAATACAAATGAATTCTACTGTGTCATCCGAAGTGGGAAAAGACACAAGGTCATGTGGTCCCCACTCTGGCACTTTCAATTTTACTAATTTATCAAACTACAAAGAAAAAGAGAGAAAAACTACGAGATGAAAGACAAACAGTAAACAAAAAGGTAAATTGGTAACATATCAATCAATGGAGGAAAGGAAATGCAATTAGATATGGTATATAACCTTCAGTGTAGTTCAAACGGGTTTATATTTTAGCTATTTGGTACCAAGCTACCCTGCCAGACTAACACAGATAGGGGAGGGACCGCTGCAAATTGACATCTAGACATTAGATGAAAACGTCTTGTTTCTATGATACTTAATAGTTGCTTCTAGAATTAATCTCTTAGCAATTTCAATGAATCTTGGATTGCAGTAGAGAAGCAGTTCACATATAGATTCAAAACTAAGAGTATCAAGCTGAAGTCCAGGAATTTGTGAAAGCTGGTGAATGAGGTCTTTACACATTTGTTGAAACAAAGGGCAATGCAGGAGAAAGTGCTCATGATCTTCGATACCTGTATTTCATGTACAGGTGGGACTCACGGCTTCAAAAAAGGGCCGAAACCTGTGTTTAGTGGACTAAATCTAACGTGGAGCTTAGTTAGGCATCTTGCACTATGTGTATCACTAACTGCAACAGTTGAATTTTTTTCTGGTCTTATTTTTGCAAGTAGTTTAATTCGACGAGCGTCTGTGAAAGGCGAACATTCTCTCCCAAAAGATTCCTTTGAAAAAGTACATTTTGGAAGTATGTAGTGGAAAAACGTGTAGTTCTGGAGAGGGCTGGGTCGTTTTGGCGGGGATTTCTAAGAGAATATGAAAGTTCATGAACAGCAGTAATTTCGTCGAAAAGGTATGCTGGTTGATGGCTTTTCCATAAACTAAAAAAGTGGCACAGACGCCTAAACCACCTTCTATTTTAAAGATGTGTCACAATTCACATTTTTAAGATTGTTTATGTAAACTAAAAAGAAAAGAGAACCAAAAACAGATCCTTGCGGAATTCCAGATCTGATAGTTGCCCATTCAGAACATTTTCCATTCAAAACGACTCTTGGTTTTGGACCAAGCAAGAAACTTTGCATTAAGGATAGCAAATCACCGGATATGCCATTACATTGAGTCTTGTACAGAAGACTGCCGTGCCACACTATCAAAAGCTTTAGACAGGTCTAAAAAGACAGAATGCGTTTCAAGGCTTGGCATGCTGTCATATCCGCAATATATCTTATGGATAATACCCAGTAGTTGTTTTATAGTTGAGTCTCCTGGGCGGAAGCCAGATTGATTGAGGGTTAAGAGCTTGAGGTCACTAACGTGCTTGTACATAGCATCAAAGATAACTTTTTCAAAAATTTTTCCAAAAATTAACAAAAGCGATATAGGTCGATAATTTCCGGTATTTTGCCTACTGTACTTTTTAGGAATAGGGACAATGTAAGCTTTATATAAGACAAACTGGTTTCAATAGGGCAAAATCATCCAGTTTTATCATATGGGCCGAAATCCTGTCCCAATCATGAGCTTTACTGCTATCTAATGACCTTATTAGTTGAAGTACCTTTGCACTGTCAATTACAAAATTATTTAATGTTTGATCGCATCGTGGACGATAGTTCACTATCGTGGAACACTGTTGTACAAAAACTTCATTGAGATTTTGTTTCTATATTTGTGACAAATATTCCATTTTCAAGGAGGGGAGGAATATTAATTACCTTCGTCCTATTAAGTAGTCTGTCGAATATTGACCAGTATGTTTCAGGACCCTGCAAGGGATCAATTAATCTGTCAAATATTTGCTACCATTCTGCTGATTGACTTGGGCTTCGGTGAACAGTTGCGAACAGTATTTTTACGTGCAATACTGATTTCTGCTGCATCCATGTCTGGAAGTTATCCGAGATCTCTTTTTCGTCTAATTCGTAACCCCTCACGAAAGTAAAGACAGACTCCCCCGGTTTTATTATAGTGATCACTACCAAAGATATCTTTACTAAGACGCTCTATAGTAATGCAATCGTTTTCAATAGAGCTGTTCAGCATAGTTTCAGATTTAGCTACAACGTCACTTTGCTGGATGTGATTATAGGCCTCAATTAGTGGAATTTCTACACCTCCCCTAGCACAGATACTGTTTAAATTGGAATGAAAAAAATTTAGACCACGTTCCCGATCAGGACCAAGATTTGACTTGATGTCTCCGGCTACTAAGAGAAATTTTTGAATCAATCATTTACCAGGCTAAAAGGATACCTAGTAAACATAGACGGCATTTTTAAAGAAACTCAGAATGTGATGTCTGAATGTTTTGTAGTGGTGGAACGTAAGTGCCAGAAGTTGCGTCAATCGATAAGTAAACAAGGTTTCCATTTTCTGTACTTTGTTGCAGTTTATATCGCTGAAAACAAAATCAATTTTTCCGTCTGTTGTTGCTAATTCATTTGTTTAGCCTTTGTTTGGTCAAATCCATCCGAATTTTTTCTCCATTCTGCACCTTCTTTCTGTTATGGTATATTCTTGTACGAGCATTAAATTTTACGGTCATTTGTTGGCCAACCACACCATAACCATTTTACTAGTTTGGGCCAATTTGATGAGCCCGATCGATATCATTCCTTTCTAGACCACAATCCAATCTTTGCATTATCGCATCAACCTTTCTATACAATTTTTCCTTTCTATCTTGATCAGGGAGTGGTATATTGTCGATTCTCAAGTAGACTCTCCTGGAGTCTTGCTCGCAGTCATCAATTTTCTTGTCAAGATGGTCAATTAGACAAAGTTTACTCTCTAAGATATCAATCTTCTCTTCCAATTTAATGATTCTTTCATCGCGACTCTTCAAACTGCTCTTCTATTTCGGTTAATCACTTTTACTAAATTTTCTAGCGTTTCGTTGAAAACCTCAAGGTGAAGCTTTGCAATTTCATCTTTAATTGGTGCGAGAGCCTCTTCAATCGTAACTTTGATATTATCCTTGGTCGATTGGGCACGCCTTGTCTTAGGTCGTTCACCAGCCTGCTCCATGGCTTTGGATCTTCACCTTAACACTTGTCTCCTTTTAATATCTGATGTTTTTATTTATATATCATTTACATCTATATTGCTTTTATATCGTTTGCAGTCACATATTTTACTAAAAAGCCGCGTAAAACAATGCTAGCGTATCAAGCTCTATTCATGCACGTGAATAGAGCTTGCCGCCATTGCAGTCAACCACAACTGGCACAAAATCTTTAGCATTTGGAATAGCTTCTCATACAGAACTGTAATTATATAATGGTCTCCTATAAGAGTTGTCAAGTAACAAAGTAAATATTTCCATGACACTAAATGCTATGTAAAAAGTTTCTTGTATCTCTGTATTCTTGATAAAGTGCCTGTTTACTGTTGTAATATTGGCAATTTTGTGCTGGTTTTCAAGCTCAAAGATGTACCTAGGTACACATACAGAGTATTGTATAATGCACTGACCAGTTGCACTGATCAATTATGTAACAATACAGAAATTATCATTTGACTGCAATCCAGTTTCTAACATTCTATTCTTACATTTTCTTTCATTTATATTTGTATTTATAGTCAAAGTTCCTCCCCACACTATTTTGATACAAAGGATGGTGCCCATCTCTGTTTCCTTAGTTTGTGGGCCACGCAGCTATGCAAGCGAAATCAACTTTGCAGTAGGGGGGGCCTGGTCAACTCGTGTCACTGGGTGTAGCTTTCATAATCTTCCCTTAGCAGGGAAGCATGTGGTTAAATTTTGACATGATTGTGGATTCCAACTTACAAGGAAGCCTCATTGAATAAGCAACTCTAGCACATACATTCTAATTCTGTTTGATATCAGAACCATGTTTTTTATTGCTGTTGGGGGTGGGGTGAAGCCTAAGTTTGTCTTGTGTTCTTGTATTCCCCCTCCCCTTGACTTTTTGAAAATAGTCTGTGGCAAAACCAAGTGTTCGTCATTAAAAAGCATACACTAAGGCCAATTATTGGCTAAATAAGAACATTGATGATCATCACTGTGTATACAATGAATAGTGGACAGGAAGATAGGAATGGTGTTGAGTTAATACTTTCATAATACTGACCACAATGCATCACATTCTGCGTTGTTATTTTTGTCACTCTGAAAGAATAAAAAGTTCCATTGCAAAGTTCATCTGGTTCTCATATTTGCTTGTTTCCATTGGCTATCAAAAATTGATTGCAATTAATTGGTGGCCAACAATCAATAAATCGTAATCAAATGGTTTTTTTCATTAATTACCCATGTAATTGTGGAGTACCAATCAATTAATTAGTGCCAGTAAATTGCAATTGCTTTTTGGCAATGTTTTATTACCCTTCCTTTCATGGCAGACAAATTTGACACTTTTGGCGTAAAAACATACAGTACCGTAGTTTCTCGAGAGTGCCTCTCGTAGAAAGAGCGCCACTCATCGTATCAGCGCCGCCTCTACAGAATTTTTTGAAATGAGCAGCCCCATTTGCCAATGATGATGCAGAGAATGACAATCAGCCAAACCCAACGACTTGAATAAAACATACTAATTAAACCATAACAAAATTAGTCGCAAATTTGACTGCAGGCATATTTTCTACAGAAACTGGATAAATTTAAGTGGATAAATTGTGCTTTTCGTTTTTTCACTTCTACTTGCGGTATAACGGTATTTTTTTCGTGTTTTGTGTGCGCCATGTATCGAACTATAATCGTTCACAAAATATATTGAGACTCCTTTCCATTGACACAATTTTTTGCTGATTCTTGAAAAAACCCTTCTATATTTCAATAAAAGGACAATAATTTTCAAGCCCCTCCCCCATACAAATCAATGTTGTTTTGAAATCATCATTTACCTTTATCTTCCTCGTCGATTCGCACAACAACATTGCTTTGTAGGGGGAATGGGCGAAAAATTAATGTAGTCTCACAATTTTTGTGAACGACTGTAGAATAATCAAGCCGACTTCGCGCTTTCATTTACAAGCGACTTGCGCGTTGATTGAGTTGTCTTCTTGTTGTTCGTTAATTTTTCTACTCACAACTATTGGGATAGATTGTTACTGTACGTCTACAAATTAGAATGAGCGCCCTCCAAAAACGCAGATCGGTAAATGAGCGCCACCTCAAATGAGCGCCTCCCCTCAAAGGCTTACTTATAAATGAGCGCTCTGCGCTCTTTCCAGCAAATCCGGTAATTAAGAACATATGTATTCAGCAACAGACCCGTAATAGAGAAAATTGGCGAGAAATGAAATTAACACAGATGGCCCTTTATTTGCGTTAATCTTATGTTACGTTTTCATATTCTCGTTAATTAAGCGATACAATTATTTTATGAGTGTATTCCAGCACAATTACAATCAAACCGCTCATCCTGCCGCAGTTTGTGACACTTCAGCTACTGAGGTTCACAAATAACCAGCAGAAGATAAGCAAAGGTTTGAAGATTCCAACAAAGGTTAAGTTTGACAACATCATGTATGAAGTCACAGCTATCATCGGCCACTGGGGTGGAACACTGCTCAAGGGACACTACACAGTACGAGTAAAACTGAAAGACAGCTGGTTTCACTGTGATGACCACTGTATCACAGAGGAGGAAGAAGTCTCTCAAGCTGTTGACAAGTCAGCCTACCTGACCCTCTTCAGAAAGTCACTGATGTCCTTATGTCCACCATAGTAGTGAGGGTGACGGTTGGCGCGCTGTAAAGGATCTGTAAACCCCTCACTGAGGTCCACAGCCCTCAGCACTACTTGCAGTATGGTGAACATGGACATTGATAACATTACACAACGAACACCAGTGACTGAAAAAAAAACCGGGTTCAGCAAACATCTTGCGTGCTTCTCGTGGAAACTGGGAATTAGGCGTTGCTGTAACCTGAAAAAGAAAAAATCGCTTTTACTTTTCTAAATATTCAATAGTTTTGTGATCAAACTGGAAAAGGGTTTCATGGAGTAATAGATAGATTTTTTTTTGTCACTGTATTAAAAATAGTTTATCCATCACTGTCTTCACTACTGTATTGAGTATCGCTCAAAAGTTGAGGGGAGTTATCCCTGTAATTGTCATTGCCAGAATACGAAACGGAGTTAACATGATTTTTGAGAAAAATTACAATTTTTTGACCATTTTAGTTTATTTATTAATATATATAACAGTGACTTATGTCTACAATTATATCTTCATGCTATTAAAATCCAAATAATCACATTTTGTGCTTTTCCTTTTTACTGAAAACTTGAAATGCGAATTCTGTTAAGAGTGCATCACTGAATCTTGGTCTGCAAGCAGGACTCAAAGTAAGCGATGGAGAAATGACCTAGTGCGATGCGTTATTCTAAACCATTCGCAAAAATTGCGATAAATAAGGTTTTAAAGGCCGAAAGTCATTTTCTGTTCATGAACAATCTTCCTTGCGATTTTGAAATTAGCTCCTCAAAATTCGGGTAGAACAGCAAACATTCGGATAATTTCATAACTGTCGATTCCACTTCGTATTAATTATGTTTTTAATCATAAAATTGTTTGAGAAGTTCAATGTCATTGTTGAGACCAGGAACGTTTTAAAATGTCTTACGACGTTGTATTTATTCAATTAAGACTGAAGACGAGTTCATTGACACTGAAATCTAATTTCGGCTAGATTAAAAAATAGAGTTAATCTACCATAAAAATGAATTTAAATAGCAATCAACATGACTGGGCCTAGTGTGATCTGTTATGCTAATTCAAAATGATTGTTGACATCAAACTGAATTTATGGTAACTTAAAGCTTTTATCCCTTATCTGACATATCACGGACGACGCAAAGCATACAGTAGGTACGGCAGTTGCCGTGTCATAATGTGTTAGATTTTTTAAGGTTTTCAGATGTCTCGTCGGTCAATATCTTCATTTACGCATTTCCGTCAGTTGTGGACCATTTCGTCGTCTACAGATGACCCGCTGCCGGCACTTCTTCTTTGTAGTAGTGCTCCCTCTCTCTACCTCTCTCTTTTTTATTAAATACAAGCATACTCAGTAAGTGTATATGTATGCAAGTATACTCGGTTTTATCACTAAATATAAGGCAAAATGAGAAAACCGAGTTGAAAATTGGCGAAATTACGCTATTGGAAAGCGAAACTAGAGAGACATGACAAAATTTCAAGTCGATTTTATGATTTGTACGAGAAAAATTAGAAAACATGTTATTGTTGTCTAAGAATTTAAGTTCTTTTGTCTCTTAATCGGTGTTGATATCCTTCCACACGCTTGATCTAGGTGCACACATAATAATACAAAGTGCGTCCGGTGTTTTCTACAAAGTGACGTTGAGATTTGCCCACAAAAATGTCCAGGACTTGTTTAACAATTTAAAGTCACCACTAAGAACACACGTTGCTGTACAATTTGGGTCTAAGAAAGCCTATGTATTATGACATTTATTTGCTCAATTCTATGTATCTTAAGCTGATCTTAAGACCTCGGAAAAGGCAAGAAACAGTGGTTGTGGGGTTTGTTGTATAAAAGATTACGAAAGCTTGCAAAACATTACTCTCCTGAGTTCTCCTTGGGGGGAGGAGGCCACAGCGGCCCCTGGCATCTAGCTGTATTTAACTTGCTTTCGTGTTCGTCGATTTCCACTCGCAACGCTCGCCGTTCCACTACAAAAAGCTTGTCTCCATCCCTGCAGATTACAGGCATGGGAATAATGGAATTATAGAATTATGTAAGCATAAAACATACCACAAAAGGGCTTCTAATGTCTCAGCAACATAGTCGATGAACACACCAAAGAGAGGCTAGTGATCAACTTAAAAATTCTAGCAGCTGTTGAGCTGGAAAGGAACTTCTGTCATCCTTGTTATTAAAGTATTTTGGTCATAATCTTCTACGAAACAAAGAACAGAAAGCAGTCATCGTACAAACGAAATCTTTTGTGGACAATGTTTTGATTCGACATAACTGATTTAAAGTCGGCCCTTCCAAGATTGACAGTTTCCATCAGCCACCCAGGATGTCTCGACACTGTGGAAAAGCCTTCCTTTACTTCTACAATCTCTTATATCTGGTAAGACAGTGTAGTAATTTTGGTATTATTTAGTCGGGAATGACATTCAACTGTGTTGGTTGTTGTGTCAAACGTTGGGTACCAACTTTTTTAGTTTTGTTACGTTCTGCAGAGATCGCCCTAAAGGCTAACCAACTGAGTTGCCTTTTAAAAAGTGTTGGTACTGTGACGTTGTGTATAATGACGGAGAGGAAGGAAAAGATTTCAATCATCCCAGTCATCACTACACTTGTGATCACTGTTAGATGCATGTAAAGTTTGGAGCTTAGTTTAGTGAAATTGCAGGCAAACTCAACCACCTGAAACGTGTTTTTAATATATTGCAACAAGAGTTCAACCTCCATTGCTTAGTGTTTTAAAGCTAACTTTGCACAATAATTCGATAATTTGCATACAGTGAACCCTCGCTTTGACTTTGCAAGTGCAGACTCGGATCAGCATCAAATGCAATGTTTTTAACCGTGTTGTCAACTGGCTTGAACTTAAATTGCGCTAGCTTGTGACAACCCGAACAATATTCGCGTTCATCCCTATTCGATCCAATGGATGCAGATTCAGTCCGTGTCTTAAGGCTACCTGATTAGCAATGTCGAATGAAAGATTCTCGTTTAGCATGGTGGACAGATCTCTTTACACACCAGTGTTGCTTTAGTGGTACAGTAGATCACAGCAAGGCCCAGTATATATATATAACTAACAAACTAATAAAAGTAACTGATGAAGACTAATGTCGAAACGTTTTAATTGAA
>JANTCA010002879.1:0-31635 GCA_024741275.1 Chironex yamaguchii | reverse complement strand
CTTTCATTGTAGCTGTTTTTACCTTCTTTCTGTCATTGTATCTGAGATTTGGTGGGGCTTTCTCGGGGTTTTGTCTAGTCTCATGCAATACTTTTGTAAGGAACTCTTTCTCCTCTTCATCATAACTTTCAACATTTGCCCTTCTGACTACACTTCCATCGTCTTCTGGAAATACTTCGACTTTCTTCCGGGACCTCTTTCTCCTGCTGTTCATCATTTTGTCTCCTACTACTCTCCTCTGTGCGTTCCTGATCAATATTACCTTGCATTTCCATTTCATGGAGTCGTTCAATACCATTACCTCATGTAGCTAGCTCGTTTTCTCTTTCTTCATCATTGTTTGTACTGTCACCAGTTTCTTCTTCAAACATTTCTTTACATCTTGTTTCAATTTCCTCAATTTCTATGTCTGTCAACAACTTGTTCACTCGAATTTGGCTGGCTTGGTCTGCCAATCTTTGCTCAGTGACAGGAAACACTCCGATTTTATCCCAGATTTTCTTCATTCGTTGTCGATACTTCCTCTTTGATGGATCACTTCTTATCCAGCACCCAATTACTATCTTATTTACTTCCTGTTCCCATTTCTTTCTTTGATTTGTCTGACCCATTGCTTGATGACGACCTGCTGGAGCCGGATCAAAAACTCCATGCCTGCCAAGCGCGACACCTTCATCCTGAATGGTTCCAGTCCCGTTAAAGCCATAATCTTCAATTTGATGATTTGGCATTTCACTCTTTTTGAGGGTGTGTTTTAAGGTTACCACCAACCATTGTTTTCACCGAGACGCCATCTCTAGGAAGGTTGCCACCCAAGGCTAATTATTATTATTATGTAAAATAGCTACAATGGGCCTAATTATAATAACAATCAAATTTTGTTAGTTATAAATGACATATTGTACAACATATAACCAAATCACGTTTCTTCCCCTTGGATAAGTCCTGACATGACTTTTCTTATAATAGACTCGCTGTTCATCAATTTTGTCTTCTGCATCTCAGAAACAGTTCTTAAAACTCAATTTCTTTTCTTAATTCATTTCATCAATTCGCTTATGGTTTTCTTTAAGCCACCACCAAGAGCTCCACTTACTGTAGGTACCACCGTTACCATGTATCCCGGACGTCTCTCCCTGATCTCAAACGCCAGTTGCCTGTATTTTGTTACTTTCTCCAGCTATTTTGTATCCAGATTATGTTGCTGGGGGCAAGCCATGTCACATATCCAGATGCTTTTCATTTCCTTATCCTCAAGAGTCAAATCTGGTCTCCTCGCAGTCATTGTATTTCAAAGATGGAACTCGAAATTCCAAACGTGTTAGGCTTTTTCATTCTCTAACACCATTCCTCATTCCCATCTCTCTTTATACCACACCGGATCATGCCTAATGAGATTGCACTCTTTCGTCCAACCAACTGTCAATATCATCAAAGCTCGGTTGTGTCTTGACAGATACTCACTGTTTGCTAAGACCTTGCATCCTGCGACTAAGTGTTCCACCGTTTGAGTCGGTACATAACACACTTGACATCTTCCATCCTCCATCAAACCTCTTGCAACTTTCCATCACCTCGTTTCTACCATCTGCTCCAACATATCCATTATTGCAGATGTCTTGCGTGGTTGTAGATTCTGTGCAAGCCATACGTGACATTCTCGTTCTTGGTCCTAAACATATTACTTTGTTGTTCTTTTGTCCTATACTGTTCAATTCGTCTTCGTACTACACCTTTCTCCAACGTGTCTTTGACTTTTTTCCAAGTTGGTTTCCATTTTGCCTCAACTAATTCACTGTCCAACCATACATTTTCATCTTCAAATCTCAGTCTCACTCAAACTTCTTCCATAGTGGTCAAGAACTCTGCAATGATGGCATTTTCTTCTTTCCCTTCTCCAGGCTGCCTTTATCCATTGGTTTTTTGACCTTAACATATAGCATGCTACACGTAATCTTGTCTCCTTGTATACATCCTTCATTGACTTTAGTCCTCTCCCACCTTCTTTTCTTTTAAGGTAAAGTCTCTCGTCACTTGCCTGTCTTCCCAACATGTTCTTTGCATGTAATTCTTTCTTAATCACCTGATCCTATCGGGTGAGTTCCCTGTTATTAAATTTGCAGACATTCATTGGATATGATGCGACCGGTATCATTTTCTTATTTATTGCAGCAATCAAGTTTGCATCGTTCAACTCTGTGTTCACCAACACTTTGACTCTTTTGGTTACTTCCTCCTTGACTCTCTCAAATATTACCTTAGTCTTTATTCCGTCTGCTTGCTCAATGCCAAGAAATCTGCAACTCTCTTTCTCATCTGGGTCCATTGTTTTCATTCTTTCTTCCAGTATTTGCAATCCTTCGCCCTTCACCATCTTGCGATGATCAAAGACTATCTCTGCACATTTCGACACTCCATAACAAGCTCTGGTATCATGACTTGCTTGCACGATTATTTCATTGACATCTTTCAGGATTTTATGACTCTCTTGATACTGTTTCAGATCATCAACAAACAGGCTGTGTGTTCTATGAACTCTCCTGTTTCCTGGTTCACCAATTCTGTAACCTTTACTTTGTTGTAGTAGTTTGCACACAGGTATTTCGGTAAAGCAAAATCTCACTGTTGAGTAGCTGTCACCTTTTAAGAAACCACACGAAATCTTTATCCATCTGCTAGTCATTTTCTCGCCTTCATTTCATATCTCCAATCTCATTGTCCACATACTCATTAGCTGTTCAATAAGTTGGATGATTAGCTTTTGAATTCCTATCCACTCATAAACTCGTATCATCCAGTCATTGTGAACTTTGTCATATGCTTTCTTATAGTCATGAAAGGCAACAGCGAGATTTATGTGGTATTGTTTGACTTCTTCCATTATACATCTATCAATGTTAACTTGGTCGACTGTTTATAATACACCTTCCATTGCTCCAAGCTGACCTTCATCCCAAATCTTGTTCACTACAGTATGGTTCCTCACATACTTTGCAATGATGCCTATCAATAGTTTGTACGAGGTATTCAAACAAGTAATTGGTAGGTAGTTCTTTTCATCACTGAGGTTTTTGGTTTTAGGTAACAGGACAGTTCTCCCTTTACGCAACCACCCTGGTATCATGTTGTTATCTGTCACCATCATTCCAAATGAGTTGGCCAATGCTTTGTGAAAGGGTTCAAAATTCTTCCACCAGTAATTCTGAACCACGTCAATTCCAGAGGATGTCCAATTTTTTCTCTCTTTTACATCTTTTTGGACATTCTCCAACTCCATTTTGAAGTCTTCTATTACGCTTACTTTCTCACTGAGCTCTCGTTTCACTTATTCCATCCATGGCATATTTGGCGTTCTCTCATTTCTCTCCCAGATGCCGCCCCAAAAATTCCACAGACTTCTCCATATCTGGCATGTTACCATCTTTGACATCAGTTTTTTGCTCTACTAGAGTTGTTGCCTGTTTGCTGACTATCAATTGCCAGATCTCTGCCCCATCCTTCCTTCTTAAACCTTATAGCATTATCAATCAAGTTTTTTCTGTCCTTTTACTTTCAGGGTATTCTGAGTCCCATCTGATTCTGATTCTTTTCATGAAATTTGTTCCTCTACTTCTCTCTTCTGTGTCTATTTAAACAATCCTTCTCTTTTGTTCTTTTGTTCATTCTCGATTTTTCATAGTATTCACAGTATTGTCATTCACATGATTTGCTACATTATCCGCATCCGTCGGTATCACTGTTTTATTAGCAACATCACATAGAATTCTTGGCTGAAGTTGATTTTTTATATGAATCTCCAATATAATGATCGGAATTAACACACGGGCTTTATTCAGTTCATCCAGTGTTGCCCGTGGAAGTTTGCTGTAGAAGTAGTACTACTAGCAGTTGCAGTAGTAGTAAAAGTAGTAGTAGTAGCAGTGGTAGTAGTAATAGTAGTAATTGTAGTAGTAGTGTAAACTCAATTTATTGATTTATCTAGTAGAATTAGAAGTAGAAGTAGTGGTCGTAGCAGTAGTCGTAGTAGTGGTAGTTAGCAGTAGTAGTAATAGTAGTAGTAGTAGTAGTAGTAGTAGTAGTAGTAGTAGTAGTAGTAGTAGTAGTAGTAAAAGTATTAGTAGCAGTGACAGTGACAGTAGGATAAGGGATAGTTTAACTTTGTTCCTTTTTCCCTGCCACTGATAAACAACTCATGTCGTCGACTACCAAACTTTTTCTTTGTGAATCCTTCACACGTAAATAAAGAAAGTTTATATTGAACTAATAGCAATACGTATCTTCAGAAGCTGATTCTCTTGTTTCCCTTTAAAGAACATAACTATAGAAATGACTGTAATAGAAGCCAATAACTGCAGAAACGAGAATCCTTTACATGTCTAGAATACTGGGTATTTTAGTGTTGGTCTAACAAGGCTAACGACGAATATTGAATTTAAAGTTTATTACTTTCTAATCACCCCAAGTTTTCACCTACGAAATGGTGTTGTGTGTATTCTGATCCAAATGCTCAAGGTTTCAGTACAATAGAAACAAAGCAACCGTATCTCTTTGCGTTGTTCCTGCAAAGGATTAAGACTTTCCCATAGTCTATAATACGGTTTGCAAGACTTTGTTCTATTAACTATTCTAAAGAAATTCTGTCTAACGCATTAACTTTTCCTCTAGAAACAGTTTCTTATGAGGTTCAGACAACATTTATTGAAATTCAGATCAATAACGTGACATATACGTCAGTCTCAGGACCGTTACTAGATCCAAATTCACAGGTTTTTAAGGATGCTTGCCTGGATTTGCAGCTTTCAGTAAGTTATGCAACAAGTAAATGAGCGTAAGGTCCTATATTACCATTTTATGCTGAATGTATGATTTTTGGACATACTTTGGCAATTTGTCAAATTTTGCATTTAGGAACACCTTGCAAGGATATCACCTAGTTTTCTCTTTGTGATTCCCATTAACTGTTTACGTTCTTTGGCCATCTTTCCATTTCAATCGTGATTCTTTGCCATTCTCTACCTATATTTTGATAAACCTCACATTAAGCCTGTGTTTGCAACTTTCATCTGTTTGCTTGCAGAACTTTTCTTGAAAGCCAGTAATGGTAGTAAAATCTATTTTTTAATACATAAGGTGTTTAGTTTTTCAGGGTTTAAAATTTTTTTGTAAATAACTTTTGCACTCCCCAATTTTCTGATCTCTCTTTAAATGAGTAAACATTGAATTATAAGATGATTGTCAGAAAGGCCAAATTACTTTGATTATCAAAAGAAAGATAGGATGAGATTTTCCAGATACATCATCAAAATTCACAATCAAACCTTCACGAAGGTTTAAGTGTTATTTCTTAAACATTGAAGAAATTGCGAAGTCTTACTGGTTGTACAGATAGCAACTACAGTTTATAATAGACTAATAACACAACCTGAAAATGGAGAGAAGGCATAAGTTTTCTTATAGGCATGTTTTTCAATATTTCTAGATTAAAAGTATTCGGATATTCAAGCAGACCTTTGTTATCCTTGAAAAATTGTTTTACATTTCCAAATTTAGTTAGTCGGCTGTTTTATTCACATTGGTGTTTTAATTTTTCTCATAAACGTAGTTCGCTATTTTATTCACATTGGTGTTTTACTTTTTCTCATGAACGTAATTCGGTGTTTTATTCACAATGGTGTTTTTGTTTTTTTCATAAACGTAGTTCGCCATTTTATTCACATTGGTGGTTGAATTTTTCTCATGAACGTAATTGGCTGTTTTATTCACATTGGTGGTTGAGTTTTTCTCATGAAAATAATTGGCTGTTTTATTCACATTTGTGGTTGAGTTTTCCTCATGATTGTAATTGGCTGTTTTATTTATGTTGTTGGATTCTATTAAATCCTTGGTTTCCTTTTAACCCCATTGCTTTTGTGCTTTGCATTGGCGTTTTTGTTTTTCTTTTTATATTTCACATAGTAGACTGTTTCCTTTGATTTGATACTTTATTTTTTCCTATTAACTTACTTGGCGACTTTCGTCGTGTTTGAATTTTGATATTTTATTTTCTGTAGTTTGAGCTGCTTATACAAGCCTTGCAATTAGAAGTAATTCCATCAATGCCTTTCTTTGTAGATAATTTCCGCTCTACCAGACGCCGTTCGGGTCCATTGTTTGGAAATGATGTATTAATAGAGAAGTTTTATCACGTTTTCACTAATATTCTTTTAGCTTTCGTTTACCACAGACAGTTTGAATAAATAGAACCATATATTTTTCATAAGTGGATGGCAATACAATACGTTTCACTTTTTACTTCATTATTCTCCCCGGTATCTCCATTATTTTCTTTGGTTCCCAGACCTTCTTTCAGTCTCTCTCCATATATATGACCAATGAAGTTTGTATTGCTCATTTTTTGCATGAATAAGGCCTTGTACGTCAAAAACGTATCTTTGTACGCGAATGTATCTTTAATTTCTTCAAAAGGGCAGTTGCAACATTTTTTCTACGTTATAGTCAAATGCAAGCCCCAAGGCACTTATATTTTGTGAATTATTTAACAATATAATAAGCCTTTTGACATATATTAATAGATTTAAGTTAATGTTAATTAGTCTGCATAGTTTAAGAAATAAAGTTGCGAATATTTTTTGTACAGTCAACCAGCTAGACAGTCAGTCGATCAAAGTAGTCGTAGAAAAGGGTACAAAATTTTAGTAATCATTTATAAAATGCAAATTAAAATTAGTTTTATGCAGCAAGTTCAAATTGCTACGACGCTTGAAACATCTTTCTGAAGAAGTCAAGGCGTTTCTAACCGAGTTCATTACACTTACGTGACAATTAGACTTCTTAAGCATTAAACTTGTTCTTTGAATTGCTTGTCAACATGGAACATTTTTCGTTGAGTACACGCACAAAAGGAATACCGTACTTTGGACAAAACAATTCTGTAGTACAAAATTTAATAATCATCTTGAAAATTCCACCAAAAACGTGGCGCATTTCTCTTCTTCTATTTGTTAAAAATCTAAGTTAAATCCTAAACTCGTGAAAATAAAACCAATGGTCATTCAAAATGGGCGTCCAAAGTCTCATGTTGTTAGTAGGATTTTTTAAGGAAAACCACCGATTTGTCAGCTGAAAAAACGTTTGTGTACTGAAAGCGTAATTGGTTGGGCAATGCTTTAATCCACATAAAAACACAAATTAAAAGAGCTGTAGTGAAATGTTTCTCTGCTGTCAATCTTAAAATTGTTTTCACACTAGTAATATCTTACCATGCATTTGTAAGGATTGCGTACTTATCACACAAAAAGACTTAACAGTATATAAATCTCTGTGCCGAATTAGAGCTCAGTATGTAGCTCTCACTTTTTAAAGATGGGGTGGCAGGGTCAAACAACATATTTTAAGCAGTGTACGCCAAGCAGCAATTCTTCGTAAAAAGCAGCCATCACCAAAGCTAAAATGACTGCCAAAACATGCGCTTTTGTCATACCAAAGGCAACATTTACTAAAACATTTAGAACGCAGCATAGAGTATAGGAACGATACTTTTTAGATAATTGGCATAGCAAGATGGTCCATCACTTTAAGCGTATTAGGGTCTACATACTTTAAAGTGAGAAAACAAGGACACTGTAGTCAAAAAGTTTTTTTTTTCATTTGGACGCATTCAATAATCGTAGTTTTGATCAAAGTTTCTTATAAAAAGTTTACCAAGTTCCTATACTATTCAAGAATTATTGTAATTTGAACATCTCTCTCTCTCTCTCTCTCTGACATACGTAACTATCATCTTCTATTGCAATCAAAGTATTATCTTTTTGTTAAAAAGGAAGATAAAAATAGCAGTAAATCAGAAGTCAGACATCGAAAAATGTGTAAACACTGCTTCAGTGATATGATTATTGAAAATTATATCATGTTTGAAGGAAGTATTCAAATCTAAACCCCTGTATCTCAATTTACAACGATTTGAATTAAAAAGTTTTGCAGATCGTAAATTTTATGAGAAAATTGAGTATTAACAATTGTCAGAATCATTGAGAAAAATATTTAGACAAGAAAACGTTAACTGACTTGACAAGGGCTCGAGCCTGTATTTTCTGCATTTTTGCTAGTTAAGCTGAGGGCGAAGTCAGCTTACAGGGTAGTCTAATGAGCTTATGCTAAAATAAAGAAGAACGTATTACGTCTTCAGTTTTCCAAGTTGCTTTTACAACAATTTAGATCAAGCAAAGATAATTACGACTTATGTCAAACAAACTTAAGTCAAAGCATAGAAAACTAGAACGTGTAAAGTGTTTAAGAACAGATGAATGAGAAGATCATCCCCAGAAGACGCTAATGACTAGTAAGAAGGAGTAAACAAAACATGAAAACATGATAGGAATTAGAGAAAAATAGTAAAATGTAAGTTATAATAAGATAAACGATTATGTGGCAGATTGGAAAGGCAAAACGGTCGTGATTTAAGCAGAACTAGAATTTAATACATGTGTTTAAGTGTATGTTACAGTCAAATAGGGGACATGAAGAAGAAGTTAAAAATAGAAACAAAAATTGTTATGGAGATCCGTCTTTCACAATTAATGCTCTATTTTGTGCTATAACTATTGTCGTATGCCAGAAATTTATTCTATGTCCGTGAATTTATATTTTCCTACTAATCGTCTTTGATTCCTCTGGTTATTTTTAGATCTGGGAGTGTCATTATTGTTTACGTTATCGAATTCCGAGCAAACGTATCCAGAAATGAAACGTTAATAGAATTTTTAATAAACAGAGCACTACAGATGCAAAATTATATTTTCAATAAAACTGGGGATAGACTAATTGCCAAAAAAGGAACGCAGAATATCACGATAAAAGGTGTGTCATAGTGGAATAATGTATTTGACTTAATCAATCTCACTATGCTTATGTTATTATATCAGGACGATTAAAATAAAGTGCATGTACACAAAGGAAGAACAACATTTTATCAACGCAATCTCAATTCCATTGCGGGTTTATTTTTGGATTTGTATAGTCATGCAATTGTCTTAACATTATGCACCTTGCAACGTAAGCCAAAAATGGAAACATTAAAGCGACTAACAACATATAATTAAGCCAACCAATTTTGGAAGACAAAAATAATTTTATTTTGTGCAACAGTGCACTCTTTGCAACTGAGTTTGTCTTGATTAATCAACCTTATATGTTCTTAACCTAGATTACAATGAGTGTTCAAGGAATATTACTGGATTCTGTGACACTTCGGCAGTATGTGAAAATGGAATAGGAACTTACTTTTGTAAGTGTATTGCAGGGAAAAGGCTCGTTGGCAACGCGTGTCTGTCAGCTACAGTAATCAAAGATAATGGTAAGGATGATTTCTAAAGACATACTAGATCTGCAAAACACTTATTATTGCATCCAAGAGTTTAAGTAATGATAATTTAAATTATAAAGACCGACATTTCTTGTTCAAATTTTGCTGGCTGGTTACAGAAGTAATCATTAAATTTTAACCTTTTAGAAAATCGGACATGAGCCGAAAGAAGACGGACAAGGCACTAAGTTATTTGTTTATATTTCTTACAGCGTTTCTTCTTTTGTGCCGGTATTCGTCCTAGATGTTTTGGCTTACAATTTAGAGTTGTAACAGGACGTGCAGTCTTTTTGCAATACCGAGGTGGCAATGTGAGCCAGCATTTTGCACTGAAAAGTGAGGAAGTGAATTCTTTATATAAAGTATCATATGATCCTTTAGCAAAACGTACCATCACTCCATTTTTTCAGATGACAGAGGCTTGGCAAACCACCTTTATTTTCCAGTTCTTTTTCTGCCTCTACAGCTACCTCTTAAACAGTACCAATAAATTGTACTATTCAATGAACATTGAGTGGATCCAAGTTAAGTTAACGAATATTATCAATCGGTAACATTCATGAACTTGCTTAAAACAACTTGTATACAAACATTTTATCTGTTTAGATCTAGATCTTAGTATCAGAAGAAGTTGCAAAAGCTTTAAGGAATGTTGCCTCAAACAGTTGCTATGACTGTTATCTTTCATAACGCTGACACACCAACATTGTTGGAGGGGTGACGGAATTTAGTACTAAAAGTATGAAAGGTTGCAAAGTGTACCAAGAATTTTCTGACAATTTGCTAACAATTCTGTGTCTTAAACATTTCACCATTAATTGATCAATTAAGCTGTAGAGAAGCATCCAATCAACCAAAACGGCAATATAGTCAAATTATCTCCAAGATATCTGGTGACGCAAAGTTCTGTGACCGTTAGTAATGACCTTATGACTTGTCTTGAAATTGCTGCCTTTCAGAAAATTATGTCGTAAATCCAGGGCGGCCGTCGATCCCGCGCCGTTTTGGTTTCTGAGCAGATGCTCTGATAACTTAGTTACCGGAATGCTATTTTTCAGAGGTGAATTTAAACTGTCCTGGCTTAATAATTGAGTCACTACATATTAAAAGTATACGTTTAAGTCTTATTTGTTTTGATGTTTCTTTCAGAGCTGACTGCCATCTACATCACCATCTCAGTTTTAGCTTTGCTGTTGTTACTATTACTGGTTCTACTCGTTATGCTGGTTGTTCGCCGACGTCGCAAAAGGTAAGAAGCTAGAAGAACATCAAAGAGTACACATCTTGATCCCACCGGGTAGTATTATTCTTATAAATGTAACAGAAATTTTTTTACTTTATTATCATTTTGGAAGAGACGCCATTAAGAAATAACAGGCGAAACGAAGAGAGGAAGCTTACATCCAAACGATAAAGCCTTAATAATCTAAGCAAAAAGACAATAACTCAGTAAAGATAACTTAGCTGGTATAGAAATCGATTAACATCAAGATACAGATTAATATGAAGTATAGCATGAAGCCAAAAGAAGAGGAACATGTAATCAACTTTTTGATGAGCAAGGGTTGGGAACTAGAGAGCAAAATTGAGGATATTAATACCAGTGATACTAATAGAGACATTTATCCATTACTAGTTTAGGGTAAAAAAGTAGAATTGAGACCACTTGCGCCTCAATTTTTTTTCATTGATAAGTTATACCTGTTCTCAAACAAGAAAGAATTGCTTTCTACTTCAAAAAGACTCTTAAGTCGCTATCTGAATGTTCTCCTTTTTCTATTCAATACGCAGTGGTTTAAAACAACTTTTCTACCCTCCTCTGTGGTTGGATACAAACTTTGAAGAATTACATACCAGACAACTCTCTTTAAAGTTTACACCTTCCCACTTATGGTTCAAATGCCTTAAAGGGGATTTTAACTTTTACTCAAAATAGACTCTGGACCGGGACCGTTCCCTCTGCTGATTTTTAAGTCTACATATAGGGCTCAGGTTCAACGGTGTCACCACATGCTTGCTTTTCAATTTTCTCCTTTTTTTCGCCACTTTTTCGTCCCTCTGATGATCACAAGATAGAAGCCAAGACGTCCTTTTTTCTCTCACTCTGAGGACATAAATGTCAGTATATGCAGGTATTCATGCTTTGCTTTTGACTCCTTTCTCTGTCTCTACTTAACTTCAGAGGTCCAAACAAATCTCCTGCTTACTGAGCAGGACCTTTGACCTACGCTATGACGAACTTTTGACTCCAAAGGACTAACGACACAGGGAACGTGAAAGGATAACAAACTCTTTATGTATTACTTTTATTCTGTTAACAACTTGGCATTCTACAATATCCTACATGACTTTATGCACCTCACTGCTCACTTACTCACCTTTAAGTTTCCTTTTGGCAGACATACAAGCATCCAGACTTATGAAGTTACTGTAGGTCACACTTTTAAATTATTTCAAGCTTTGATCACCAAAGGTTAGGATAACAGCTACTGAGTCACAATTTAAGGGCAGGCCATCCCAATACATAGGGTCCACAAGGAAGGAAATTACTGAATACACCTCGAAGGTGCCCACAAGAATTTGTAAACTATTTTGTCAGACTAATAACCTAATCTTACCGTCCTAGAAATAATCGGCCTTTCCTTCCTGGAGATCCGAAAAGAAGAATTGGGCTGATCACAATTCTTTGGTAGCCTGGATCGGATTTTTGGATGGACACAGATCTGTTCCATTAGAAAAAAACGGTTTTAGTTGTATCAGTGGAGTCATAAGTCCAACTGCTGCGAGACGGTATTTTTATGGTTATAAATAAAGCAGTCTGACCTTTTGTATATGAAGGACTAGTGTCGTGAGTTTGGACTAGATAAGTCTGTAACAGCCGGTCATGCATCTCCAAAAGGTCTGGCTATTTGAACTGCAGACCAACTGAGACAACGGAAATTACGCCAGTTGCCCCCCCCCCCCTCGTCGAGTTAAAACAGGCCTGGCGCCCATTATTTGGAAGATTTTTGCCACTTTGATTAGAGATCTGAAGCAGGTGCGGACTATGTTATCATTGCAGTATCATAAATGCTTTGAAATTTCTTCTTAAACTTGAATAAAGAACCTTTTGCAAGGGTAGAAAATGACTGTACACAGCCCAACCTGGTCACGAATTTTTGAAAATTTATCAGCACCACAATTATCAACTGTCCATTAGATTTTCCTTGGATCCACCCCTGCTTCAGAAAACACACAGAAAGGCGCATTTTTTATTCAAAGCACGCTCAACATACAGCAATCATGAAAACATGCAGTTCAGAGTTTCCTTGCCCATAAATCTATTGAGGTCATTTAAAGAAACCATTATGTTTGAATTAACCCGAAACAACCATTTCACTGTCTTTATTAAGAATATTACTATTCAGCCGAGTAGATAGA
Source organism: Chironex yamaguchii (assembly GCA_024741275.1). Taxonomy (NCBI): domain Eukaryota; kingdom Metazoa; phylum Cnidaria; class Cubozoa; order Chirodropida; family Chirodropidae; genus Chironex; species Chironex yamaguchii. The sequence continues at coordinate 18,854 of JANTCA010002879.1, read as the reverse complement.
TTTATATAGTGGTGATCTACAAGCATTACTATAGCAGCCATAGTAGTGTTAAGTTGGCGAAACAATATAAAATGTATCTCAAAATTAGAGAGTCATTAAGCGTACAAAGCTGAATGAATGTCCTACCAGGTGAGAGTGCTTAAATTTCACAAAAGTATTAGTGAGTCCTAAATCACCTGGTAGACACGAAAACACAGTGCTGTGGCTTAACCTACTACAGAGAAAATTTTAAGTTATTCTTGGCATAGGTTATTCTTGGCAGATCCAGGTATGTAGTTTTATTTAGGTTTGAGGTGTACCTAGGGTTTTTTTGAAAAAAAGCTTGTTTTGCTTTTAAACGGTTTATCCATTGGCAGATAACACAGATTAATGTTTATTTAATTTTCTAGATTCAGAAAACATTTAAAAAGCTAGATTAAACTAAGTAAATATAGTCAAGATAGTGACATTTTTAAGCAAATGCGCAATTGGCACATTGAAAATTGGGTGATGCAGCCTGGAGTAGTCCCTTTCTTTGGTGGAAAAAAAGCTCATCTCATTTCCTAACACACGGTCTGGTTTATTTTGTGTGTGAAACGCACATCTGCCAGGTGTGCCTGGACAGAGATTGGCCAATTTCAGTCCAGTCGATAGATGTCCATCTGTACCAAGAACTTCTGTAGCCAATCGCGGGGATGACAACATTTTTGGAGTGGAATAATTATGAAAATGGCTGTGGCGTTTTTACTGCTGTTCTCACTATTCAAGACTATCTTACACAAGGTGGAGACTGGGACGTATTCCTAGATAAGAGTTTTCCAGGAAGGAAAGAGCTCGTGCTGAAAGAAGTGAAAATGCAGATTTACGAATGATGGAGCTCCAGACAACTGGATTCGACCCCACCCTCCTTATGTGCTCCATCTGAAATCTGCTGAGCTTCTTTCTGAGGACGAAAACAGCTTTTCACTGCGGTCAACGCCCTGAATCTTCACCCTGTTCTAGTGGACGAAACTGAATGAGCTCCGGGAAATGTCGAGGAGGGCAGAGAAGAGGAGTCTGACTCATCTATTCCTGAACCTACCAACATGGCATGAAGAAAACAGCTGCGAGTCCTGGAGCAGGGAACAAAAGACCTCCAGGTCTGGAAAGGTGCAGGACAAAGTCAGTCGCTACCTCCAAGTCTTTGATGCGGGTGCTTGATCGCAAAGTGGAGAGTTTGGAGATTTGAAGGAAAAACTATGATCGGTTTGACAAAATAAGTGTTCTTGCAGTGAGAATATTGTCTAGCTCAGCTATTAATGCCTCTGCGGAGAGCTGGTCTGAGTGCTTCATTCTATTGGTCGTGTTTCCAACAATTTTTAGGCTTTATGCGTGAAGCTTTTAAGAAGCAAGTAGGTATTGTCACTCAGAATAGTCTTAGATTGGTGAGACATCCACTCCTTGTTGCGTTTATGTAGCTCTGCTTTCATCTTTTCTGTCATATTGCGCAATTAGCTTTTAAATAAAATGCGGTTTGTGGTTACACTAGTGTCGTTTCCATTGATCTTTGTTGTGCAGTCAAAAAAGGAATAAATACAGACTGAAAGGGAATGGTCTGGTTTGTTTGGACGCGACGGGATATGCGAACGGGATGAGGCACCCCTATTTTTCATTCCTTGGCATCCGTTAATGCAGAATGAGAAGGCTCCCGTATCATTCCAGGTCCATTCCAAAATTTCATGCAATATTCTAATCCATTCTGAGACGTATCTGTCCAATTAGTTTACTTAGTTTTACTTAGTTTTCACTTGTAAGTCAGCTAGTTTATACCCTATGCTTTTCAAAACTAGGTTACTCAGTTTACCTTACATTGTTTTGTTTTAGCTGAAACTAGATAGGTTAGTACCCTATCTAGTTTTGGGAAAACGTAGGTTGCCAACGGTAGTTTACACTTAGTCCTATCGCATGCTCCAAGGCTTGTAAATGCATGCTTTTTTGCACATCAACAGCTAGGCGACAAAGTAAAAGGATAACAGATGCCTTTATGTTTTGAATGACTATTACCAGGCATGCGTACATGCAAGAGCTAATTATGTTAAGCCAAGGTTTTAAGCTCTCCTGAACCATACGTTTTTCAAAGTTAAACCATTACTTCCGCGCAATACAATTAAATGTTGGAAATGATCATACTAACAGCTACGGGATAGTAAACCTGTGACGTAAGTCTAAGTATAAGATGTCACACTTGCCAAAAAATTTCATTGCTACATGAAAACAGCGAGCCTTGAGTGATCAATTTGAAAACAGACACCCCCATAACATACATTACAGTAATATCGTGCCAATTAGTTATGGAATCAAGCTAGTCGCAATAAAGTAAACCTCGGTGCTTAACCTAAAATATCTGCCAACAATCTTTTTTTATGCTTTTATTTGATAAATTTCCTCTCCTCTCGTTACAACGTTGGTTAGTGAGCATGAATAGGGATCGTTGTGATGTTCCCAATTAAAATCAATATTTTTAAGAACGCTTGAAAAGTAATGCTGGTGTAAATGTTTTCCAGCAAACAAATTTTATGCTTAGTTGAAGGGCAGCATCTATAGCTTATGAAGACATCCATGGCTAGGCAGTGATTTGTGATTCCATTATTCCAAAGTGTACCAATTTGTTTTGAGAATGCTTGTAGTCTTTGGAAAATAATTCAAGTAAATCAAAGCTGTGTTAAGTCTGAAGTACGACTACCGGAACTTTCAAAGATGCCAGATTGATATTGAATGGCCTTTCTTGCTTAACATCGTAAAAGTTTAAGTGCTAACATTATAGATGAGATAGTTTTATAGTCATATAAATTTGTTTAAATTCTGAACAAAAATGTCAACTTCCATACAGTGTCCTCTGACGTCCACAGAATGGGGAGCTGGCTAAACGTAAAAATGTTCACTCGTTTTATCTTTCGTGTGTGCGTTATCTTCCCTGCAATCGGACAACGGGATCCTCTTAAAGTGTCCGTGACAATAATAGATTTATCTTACATGGACACATTACTGAAAACAATTGAATTCCGTCTCAAAAGACCATCTTATGAAATATGTTCTGCGACGCACGAATGACGTTTGTAAATTTTAGTTGAAGGTGTACCACGGTGCACGGTTTCTATATAAATATCGGCTTTACAAGACAAGTAGTCTGCAGCAGGCTTAAAAATTACAACAAAGGGTGCTGTGAGGCGGAATTCTAACGATAAAAGAGCATGATGTAGTTCAATATAATTGTTGAGGTGTATGACATTACTTTTGCAAGTGGAAACAAATGTTTCTAAAAGTGTGATTTTATGTGAAATAGAAAGGACTCTCCAGGGAGATATTGTTGGAATTTATAAGGTTGAAAGTTAGACGAAATTTAAATTACTTTACTGACACTGACATACAGTTCATAAAAAGTTGTTTCATCTTTATTCATAACCAGTATCCTAAGTATTCTTTGACCTGAACTCAAAGGAGTAAACAGTGATATCATTTATAGGAATTTGAGAGATTATGCTTGGATAAATAAAAGGAATTTCACTCTCAAAGTAAAATAAGGAACAAAGAAGGGTATAAATGGTGCTATGATGTTAGTCATACCTCAACAAACCACAAAAAAGTAATGAAAGAATTTAGTGAAGTTAAATTGATTTTATCATCAACGAATTGTTCCGCAAATTTGAAGTGTGGTTACTAGCGTGATGCTTTTCAAATATAACAAAAATGTCGCCTTGATTTACTTATCATTTATAAAATCTATGTGTTATAAAGTAAAGAAACGTATTTGCAGTTGTAATTCGATAAAATTAGCAAGACTATTTGTGTGGTTGGAGAAGGGAATTTTTTAAGTCTATTTGATTCTCCGCTTTATTTAGAGCCTTAATACTAGGTGAATTTTAATTTCGTAGGTTGTTTTCGATACCCTCCAAAATTATGGAAACACTGGCTTCAGGTACTCACCAGGGCCAAGGTGCTCTACATGTGGTAAAACACGATTTTTCACGAATGCATCATAACTCCTCACACAGATCTTTTATAGTTAATAAGTATAAATTGTGTATAAACTGGGTTCACAGTAAATGCATCCCAGAGAAGATGTTAAATCGAATCTTTCTGCTGTAGGGTCCTTCTAATTATACAAGATGTTGTTTTCCAAACGTTGGAAAAACGAAAACAGACTGGAGCAATTGAGCATATTGGATTTCAAGAGACATTTAGAAGTTAGCTTTGCTAATCTTTGCAGAGAAAGAAAAATAAAATATTACCTTATTTTTAGTCATGAAAGCGCATAGGTAACTGGAGATCAAAACAGGTCAAGAAGGAACAACCAGAATGCCCTAGAGCGGAAATGTGCAAACGATGTTAGAGAAGCTTTTTTTCTCGTAAAAGGGCTTAAATCTCAGCATTCTCTCCTATCCCCCCAACCGTTTGAATCCCTTTTATGGAGACTTGACCATAAAAAGACAAAAGAGGAAACTTAATGGAGAATTAAAGAATACCTCAGTATCTTAATAGTTTCCTAGTTTACCTCACTGCAGAATTTTCCTATGTTTGTAGGTGCATTTTAGCCCCTTGAGAGCAGTTAGTACAAATAAGAAACTGCTGGCGGAAGGAATTTGCCTAATGTTAAATTTGCCTTAATCTTTTCAGTCAAAGGTTAAGATCCATTAACTGCTCCTGCACTCTATTCTTTATATTTTCTGTTTTCATAATTTATTGCTTGTATGCTTTGTATTTTAGGGGAAACTACGAGACAACAAATGTCAATGGCGCCTACTTTGAGGGTAAGTATCGCCCAACGTCAAGCTCTCGTCCTTTCAGCACCGGCACTGTCTTAGGGCCTGATGTTTATGAGGATGATGAAATAGACTGGGATCTATACAGGGCCCACGTACAAGGTCGATAGTTATAAATGGTATTGCTTCTACGCCAAATTAACAAGGAAACTCAGGGATAATGAAATGTTCTTAGTTGGTTCTCTGTATGTTAAGAAATTTGACTACGGATGTTATCCTTGGCAGAATTGTGTACTTTTTATTATACAAGCAGCGTTATAAAATCAGACACGCATAATTAGTGGTATGCGTTCCACTAATGTATGGAATCAAAGTCGGACTAGTTACTTGCTTGTATGTTCGTTTCGTTATTTAAGCAAAAATAGCAGTAAAGATCAGGTATATAACTTTATTGTTACTTGCATTTGCTACGATATTCTGAATTTGAATGGAGTGTCTGCGAAGCATTAAGACTGAAAAACAATTTTGGAAATAATCCTATGCTAATTAGAAACGTAAAAAAACTTATTTACCAAATTTTGTGAAACAGAGTAGATATTTAATTTCCTGTAAACCAGTAGACAATCCTTGGTCTGTTTCTGTATTGACAAAGTCTGTCAGTCCGGTATAAATACTTATTTCTTCACTATATCTTCATTCAGCAGGTGATAATATGACCATTTTCATGTTCCATGTACATACGGAAGCAAATATTATCATGTAGTTATGCAATGATAAAATTATAACATCCTAAATTCACCTATAAAAGCCAATGATATTTTTCTACAGCGTATAGCACAGAAAAGTAATCACTATCCATATGCAATGGTAATCTTCATTTCCTTTCGGACAGACCAAGCGTCTTGATCACCCTCGTAATATTCTTCAACGAACATTCTGTGGTACAAAGCCTGAGAATTGAATTGAACATTTGCGACATTGTGCTAAAAGCGTACTTAAAGGCAATTTTATTCTGATACTCTTTAGATTATGAATCGTCAGATAGGAAATTATGCATATATGGAAACCTTTTTATATGAAACATGTACCGAAACTAGCCAATCAAATACAAGAAAAGAAAAAAAAAACAAAGAGAAAAAGAGGAAACAAAGCGTCCAAGTAAGAATGTGAACTCTTTCTGCCTACACAGTATTGGTTTTCATGTTTTAATGTAGACAGACTCCAATAAACTTAGATGAAAGGAAGATCCAGCTGTGCCAATTATACGAAAATTATATTCCTTAGATATTTTGGTGCATTCTGAATTATGCAGTAAATGTTGGCTTATAGCAGAATCGCATATTTTGGCAGTCATTTTGTTTCGCATAAAAAAGATTGCCACACATATATAGTTTACTTTCTGACCATTCATTCTCTGAAGAGTGTCAGAGGAAAAAACCTTTAAAGTATATTTTTAGCAATGTTGCAAATTTTAATGGCGATAAAGCTCTCCAGTGAGAGAATAACTAAAGAAAATTTGCATAAACCACTGGTCAAGCCTATTTAGAAGTCGTCGAATGGTTGATCAAGCATGATACCACAAGTATTGCGTTTGATATAACGAGTACCAATGTTCTTTCAACGATTGTTCACACTAGTAACGCTAATGCTAATGTGCTGTATAAACTACATATGAGCGGAAAATGTTTAGGCGGTAATGTAATTATGTTGGTGCATGCGTCGAAATATCACCTTTGCTAGAAAAGAAAATAGCTGTCCTCCATGCCAGTTGCTAGCTATTCTAAGCTAGGGTGCACTTGTGTTATTGGGGATTATCTTCATCAAACTTGAAAATCAAGGAAAGTTTTTACGCTGCGACAAAGATTTGTCAATGTCAGGGTCACAATTGCCAAGCGTTCTGTGAAATCTGTTGGCGGAATAATTAACGCATCAGTGTGTATCTAGCAGAGAAGTAATCTTTCAAAATAGACCCTGAAGATGAATTCAGATTTGTTTCGACGCTTTCTATTACGACAGGAGATTTTTTAACACATTTTCATAGTTACAGGCTTTCCAGGTTACTGTTTTAAATCAGCAGCAAGGAGAATAGAATTTGCAATTTGCAATTTGGAGGTAGAATTTGCAATCGGCAGTCTAAAAGATATAGATTACGATGCTTTCTAGACTAGACTACAGAATTGGAGGCTCAGATACACGCTTTTCAACAAGAGGACACTTGAAGATGATTTTAAGCGTCAATTGCATGCGAGCAAAATTACAATTTTCATGTTAGTCAATATTTGTTGGTCAAATCTTCTCGGGAAAACTAAAGTTCAGATTATCCCTAACTCCTAAAATGCTTTTGGCTATCGGTCTTTGAAGACTTGCCCATGGCGCTTGATACCAAGTTGTCAGGGCCCTTGCTAAAGGGGCCAGGGAGGCGGGAGCCAGTGGCCCACTTTTTTGTGAAGCAATTGATTTCAAAGCTGCAATAAACGATGAAAGACAGAAATAGGTTGAAAGACGTTGTTTGACGTAGCAAAATTACAATCAAAGTCGTTGAATCATGGTAAAATGAGAGGTTATACCCAAATAACCAAATTATTCTATCTTGCCTCTGGCTCTTAAGAGAATAACGGCACGGCGTTTTATGCATTGACAGCGGAAGAGCATTACAATACATCCTGGTTTAAAGCTCTTGATTCAGTCAGGGTGGCAATTAATAACAGGTTCGATCTGGCAAGCTAGGAGGTTTTTTTGTAACAGTTGAGGGCGCGCTCTTTAAGGATACCGAAGTGGTGAATTTGTACGTGTCTTAAAAACATCCGAAGAAAGAGTGCCCATTACTTAAGAACGTCATTACCTTGATCAAGATTGTTTTGGTTGCTGGTGCCACAACTGCTACGCTAGAGCACTCTTTTTCAGTAGAAATTATTCATCTGAAGAATCGGAACATTCTTGTGCTCAACAACGACACAAAAGACATTCAATCTCTATCGACTTTAGCACATCACGAGAAGATTGTAGACGGCTTGTCTTTAATCGATGTAGCAAACGATTTCGTTGCTAATTGACCAAAGCTTATGACCAAACATAGCAAGTTTATCAACTCTGATTTTGAATTTTTTAAAAATTTATTTTGTTGGCTATAGTGGCATAGTATACAAGCCAATAAAATATCCAGAAATATAAGAATGAACATACTTTGCAAGTTTGTATGCATATTTTATCCCATTTAGAAGTTAAACTTCTTATAATTGCATACAAATAAAAAATATGTTCATTCTTATATTTCAGTATACATCATGATTAAATTTCTAAAGTTGAAAATATTATTTGAGTTTGAGTTTGTGATATAGCAGAAAAACAGATATTCAGTCTTGCTTTTTACAAGATCTACATTAGGGAATAGGAGGTGGTTGGAAGTGTTTTAATAGATGTTTCAAGGGTTCAAATCTGGAAAAGAGGGAACTCAGCATCCATTATTTCTATTTCAGAAAGCATTTCTAGCTAATCTAGCCAAAACATATTGCAGGTTTAGAGCTAATTAATTGAAGTATAATTTGTAAGCCCTGCTCCCCTGCCCCAACTTCAAATTTGTAGCGTGGGCATTTGTTGTTGCAGATATTTGCAGTTTACACAAATGGAGAAATCGGACATTGTTTAGTCATTTGCTCTTAAGGCAAAGTTAATGAAGGTTATTGGAGCCGTAGATTGAACCAATGAACCCACAGGCTGCATAATTTAGGCGGCTGATGTGGCCGATCACTTTGATCCATTTTCGTTAAATGAGCAATGGAAGGAAATTTTTTCTTCGCAAGTGATGATTAATTGCAAGCAGTTATGTTTCTGTTTTCGTGAGTTTGTCCTGCTCCAAGGCAGGACGACGGAACCTTGGACGGTTTACGCGAAACTTGACAATTCTTGCAAGGTCGAATTTTACTGGGTACACTAGACTGGTTACATCATAGCCTAACACATACAGTATTGTTTTAAGACAATAGAAATGAAGTTATGTCATGTTTTAGTTCGTGTTTCAGTTGCTAGTTAATCTGGGCCTTATCTTTCTGTAGCTGATGCAAACTTTCACAAATATCTTCACTTGTTTAATACTAATATTACTAATAAAATCATTGATATTAGGTAACATACTAATTTCGCTCCCCTTCTAAAAGATGCAAGTTATAACTTGTCTCCTTTCGTATTTGTAGTAGGTGTGTTGAACAATAAAATGATTAAAACAAAGAATAGAATTATAAAGGAACAGAAAAGAAAAGAATTGAAAGAACTATGGAAATGTACATGAGATATTGCAATCACATCCATCATCACACTTCACACTTGCTGATGACTATTATGTGACTTAGTGTGCTATTTGTTATTCTTGAAGAGAGGCAGTTTGCATGTTGTCTGGTTTCGACCTCAGAATGGATCTCCTTGATATTCTACTCAGTCAGAGCAATACACCATTGCATAAACAAAGTTTGACAAGGCTCGAATGTTTATTGTGTTATACCAGGCATTAATAACCTGAGATTTTACCCTGCATTTATGTTATTGACTAACCGTTACACATAAGCTCAGATGCTGATAATTCAAGGGTGGATCCAGCACAAAATTTAAATCTTCGGACTATGCCAATTATGCCACTCCCACTATGCCTCGCCTATTCCAATGCCTCACGGTAGCATGTGGTTTATTCTTGGGGTTAACCTGACTCAGCTAAAACTATCTGATGTATTAATCACTCCTCTTTGAACAAGGTAATTGCTCCCCTCAGCAGGAAATTAAATGACAGGTCTAAAAGCCTGTTATTGAAATATGTAGGCAAATAAATACGTTAAGAAGACATATAAAACAAGATATTTTAGATAAAAAAATTTCAATGGCAGGACTGTTGCTGGGTAATTTATTTTTGATAAGACTGCGTTGCCTTACCGAATCCTACCTCAAGGGATTACCCATGGTTAAGATTTCCAGTTTAGATATCCCAGATAGAAAACCCAAGCACATCAAGTACCGATTTGCAACACCATGACAAGGACAGATCCTTCGATCTACAATTACCACTGATCCCCAACTTATCAACTATATTTCCACATTGGCAAAATCATTTTTTCTTGTAGTTTTTTCTATACTTTTCCAGCCCATGAAAATCCCCTTTTTGGCTGACATTCGCACAAAATTTGAGGGGTACAACTTTACAGTTAACTCCTATGTGTGCACAGGACTAATTTATGATAAATTTATTTGACATTTGCACAAAGCCTTATTGGTTCTCTAAGCAATTTAGTGACAAGGAGATTTCGTCGATGTATTTTGGTGATTTGGAGAATGACTTCCTTCTTTTGAGATCAGTGGTGATACCTCTCAGGTAAGCCACAGTAGAAACATGGGCAGCTGAAATGGATTTGGAGACGTAGGTGTTTTTGACTGGGTGTAGTTAGGCACGCTATTAACAAGACACAAACCAAGTTTACGAATTAAATTAATGTCGCGCTATTATTTCAAAACATGTGATTTTGTTGTAACGTTTCACATGAGATCATCTAAGGTTTTAGTTCTGCATCACATGGTTAAGAGTTGTAGTTGACGTATCACCTGTTGACAAAGATGATTACCCATGCCAAGTTCAGGCTAAAGTTTTTGACAGAGACAGATAGACAAAGGACCATATGGTATTTAGCAAGCTGATAAAAAGAGTTGTGGTGCTCTCAACTTAGTATATGTTACGATCATAGCAAAATCAAATGTTTGTGCTGGATATTGTTATTGCATTGTTATTTTCCTCCATAATTTTGATATTAGAGTGATTTATATTTTCCTGAGCAGTCCTCACCGTTAAAATCGTTTGGTTATTTCTAGTTCAGTAATAATCTTTTGACCTTTCTTTTAAAACTGTTTAGCCCAATAGGAAAGGCGTCTTGTAATTACGAACAGTTAGGCTTTGACCATTGGAAAAGCCTCGTTTTCATTTCTGATATTGCAAAATATGTAATTATACAATATTCATGTAAATACAGTCCTCTGACCAAAAGACAATTTAGAAGCTAGAAATCTATCCTGAGACTGGTTATTCTGCTTGAATTTAAGTATTTTCAACATTGGTCCACCGAATGGTCACCACCATGTTAGAAATTTTAAAGAAGAGACATGTAGGAACCACGCTGATCAATTTTTTTAGGAGATTGTTTGTCAATATTACTGACTTGGTGGACAAGTCTGATGCTGACTCCATGGAAGAGTTTGTCACTTTGAAGAAGACAATACATTCTAAGTAGAAGTCCATCAGACATTATGGAGAGCAGATCATCACACTGTTGGATGACGAGGAAGCAATTGAAAGGGAGGTCATGGAAACCTGCGATTTTGATTTGTTGGTAGTGTGGCATCTTACAAAAATTGAAGGAAGACTGAAAGATGGTGCCACACCCAAGATCAACTATCCTCGGGAAGACATGCCTATGGTTCCCGTGTCGTCTTTAAGCCACCAAGCTAGCAATGTCAACCATCAAAAACAGGTACGATTGCCTAAGCTTGAGCTAAAGAAATTTGTCGGTGATGATATCCACTTATCCTGTTTCATAGAATCAATTAACTCTGCTATTCATTTTAATTGATCTTTAAGTGACATTGACAAATTTAACTACTTAAAGAGCTATCTAGGAGGATTTGCTTCTGAAGTTATTGCTGGATTGCCACTGATACGTGCAAACTATCAAGAGGCTCTAGCTATTCTTGAAAATCGATTTGGCAACCCTCGAGTTATCATCTCCACCCACTTGGATGCCTTGATTAAGCAGCCTTCTATTTCTTCTATAAGAGACATAAGAAATATTTGTAGCATTTCTGATAACATTGAAGCTCAGATTCGGAGTTTGCATGGGCTAGGCATAGAATCTGAAAGGTTTCTGAGGGAAAGTTACCTGAGGAATTTAAGTTAATTGCTACTAGGAAGTCACGAGAAGGCAAATGGAATTTAGGCAATATCTTATACTCCCTCAAGAAGGAAATCTTAGCTTGAGAAAAGTGTGCTATTGCGACTGTAACAACAGCAGAGACCCACCCCAGGGAACAACCTCCACAACATCTACGTTATAAATAATTAGTAAGGAAGGCAATGGCCCCTGGTGGTCCTTTTGTAAAAGTAACCGTTCTTCTGTTTCTTGCACTGAAATAACAGATATTGTAGCTCGGAAAAGCCTTCTTAGAAAGCAGGGGAATTGTTTCAACCGCCAACGAAGTAGACACGTAGTTCAAAACTGTAGGGCAAATTAAAAGTGTAATCCTTGAGGAAGTAAACACAACTTAGCAATTTGTGATTCGCTAAGAACAGAACCCCTTTCTTCAGTCCCAACGTTAGCATCACCTGTTCCAATGCAGAACAATAACACACAGCAGAAGGCTGCTAACACGTCTGTTATTGTAGTGTCCAATGGAAAAGGCTTGGCAATTCTGCAAACAGTCCAAGTTGATGTGTCCAAACACGAGTTCGGTTGCGCTTATAACATGCACCTCATCTTTGATCCATGTATCCAGAGGTCATTTATTTTGTCTCCTCTGGCCACAACATTATGGCTCGAAACTGTTGGAGCAAAAAATCTTTTGACCAAAGCCTTTGGCAAATCTTCAATTAAAATTCAAGGTTGTGAAAGAATTAATCTGTTCTTGAGGGCCCTAGGCAACTCATGGCTTGAAAGTTTTGCTTACTCTGTTCCTTTAATTTGTAAAGCTGCATTAGCTCCCTCTCAGTTCTCGGTTAGTAATTTTTTACATTTAAAGGGTATACATTTTAATAATTCTTATATTGGAGGTAGTAAATAAGATATCCAAATTTTGAAAGGAGCTGATCATTATTGGGACATTTTTGATGGGCGTGTCATAAGAGGGGAGCCTTCATCTCCTGTGGCGTTATCCACTAGGTTAGGGTAGATTCTGTCAGGACAGGTACAGGGCCCTCAGTCCGACTCAGTGCACCTTATAGATACCCATGTGTTGCGTGTAGAAACTACACCTTCCAATGCCAATCTCAGTGCTTCAGTCAACAAATTTTGAGACTCTTGGAATTAAGCCAAACGAGAAATCTGTTTATGATATATTTAAAGAGTTCATTACTTTTGATGGTGAATGACATGATTTGAGTCTACCTTTTAAGCCTGACCACCCCATGATGCCTGATAACTATAGTTTGTGTGAGAAGCGTCCTAAGTATTACCATGTCTTAGATCACAACCTGACACTCTTAGGAAGTATAAGGAGGTTATCAAGACCCAGTTTCAGGATAGTTTTATTGAAACTGTCTCTCATGCAGACATTTCTAGGGTCCCCGACACAGATACGTACCATCTACATAGAGAGGTATAAGACAACGTTCAACAAAGCTTAGGGTTGTGTTTGGTGCCAAACATCAAGAGGCATGTTAGTTTAAATCATTGCCTATTTGCCAGGCCAAGTTTGAACCCCTCATGCTTTTTCGGGCCTGTAAGGTAACACTTAGTGGTGAGATATAACGTGCCCTTCTGAACATTTCTGTTCATGTAGATGACCGACCATAGTGACGATTTTTGTGGCTTGATAATGTTGATAGTGCATCCCAAACCATAATTAGATTGCAGTATAAAAGGGTCTTATTTGGCATGATATCATCCCCATTTCTTTTCAATGTAGCTATTCACCACCATTTAGAGACTACTCTCTCTGCTAATCCCCAGTTAAAAAATTCTATTCTGCATTCTCTCTGTGTGGATGATTTTGCAGGGGGAGCATGAACTGTTGCAGAGGCCCTTCAGCTTTTCAAAATTTGGAAAGGTTGTCATAGGCAGGGAAGGTTCAATATGAGAGGATGGGTTTCAAATTCACCAGCATTATTTGCCTTGATACGTGAAGGATCTGACAACACGGAAAATTTATCTTCGACCTCGGGCTTGAGTTTATTTGATAATGATTCAACATAATCTCAGATTTCAAGCCCCCACGTGGATGGCTTTAAAGTGCTGAGTGCGTCATAGGATTACTTGTTCCAACTGCATTAAATCCTGCAGACATCCTTTCCCAAGGTTTCAACCCCAACAGGTTGCAGAATAACAACATGTTGGCCTAATCAGTCTCTTGTTACACACTCTCCAGCTTATTTTTCTGAGCTAAAAGCAGGCACAGAAGTCTGTACTGTACCCAGCTGACACAAACTGAAAAACCATGTGTTACCTCTGTTCTAGACCCAACAAGGTATAGTCATCTGTGTACTCTCTACAACATAAATGCTTGTATCCTACGTATTGTTACCAGTGTAAAAGCTTCTGTACAGCAAAGTTAATTTAATTCTGGTAATCTACACCCAGACGAGATAACTTCTGCTGAAACGTGGTGGTTTACTGTACTCCAGTGGGAGCTTCAAGCTGATTTTAATTTTTTAAGTCTTAGGAAAGCATTAAACCTGTTTCAAGATAATAATGGTCTTCTGTGTTTTAAAGGGAGGCTAGAAAATAGACCAGTTGAAGTTGGCCATCGATTTCAAATACTACCACCCCGTGATCATCACATTACAAAGCTTATTATTTTTGCCTGTCACAGTCAGCTCGTCACAATAGTGTCAGAGATAACTTAAATAATTTTCAATCCAAATTTTGTGTAGTTAGAGGTAGACAATTCTTCAAAAAGGTGCTGCACAACTGTTTACCTTGTGCCAAAATTCATTGTACGACTTATAGTAGTCTTCCAGTGCCCCTACTTCCTGACAGTCGACTATCCAATGATCTTGCCTTTTCAAATATTGGAGTGGACTTCGTAGCTCCAGTTCATGTAAAGGATATCTTTCGTAATGATAACAGTATGTTCAAAGCATACATTGCAATATTTACTTGCGCAAGTAGTCGTGCCGTCCATCTCGATCTCGTTACTGATCTCACCACAACTTCATTTATTCAATGTTTCCAACGATTTATTTCTCACCATGGAATTCCATGTCTAGTCATCTCTGACAATGGAAAAACCTTTAAAGGGTCTTCGTTGATGAAACTGGTTTAACGCTCGGGCATGCACTGGTAGTTTAACTTTCCAGCCATGCCACAGTGGGGAGGGTTCTTTGAAATTATGGTTAGAGCAGTAAAACCCTCTTTCGAGAAGTCTCTTGGAAACGCCCACTTAACACACGAGGATTTAGCCACTAGGCAAGCGTGCTCGTTATTTCCGCAGATTGGTTACAAGTTGTTGGAAGCGTTGGAGTTATGAATACCTCTCTGAACTCCGACAGCAGCACATGTCGCAGCGTTGCATTGCTATTCATGTTACTGGTGTTGTTTGCATATTTGATAAACGCATGCCTCAGCAGCCTTGGCAGTTAGGACTAGCCAAGGAATTAATACCTGGTAGAGATGGTTTAGTGCGTGCTGCACTTGTTCAAGTTTGTAGTAAGACAGGCAAGACATTCACCTTGACTACAGCTGTTCAACTTTAGTTTCCAATTGAAATCAGTCAACGTTGTAGTAGCTCAGAAGATACAGAAACAGTACCCAGGCTACGTAGAAAAGCGGCAGAAATTAGAGAAATACGCCGTCAGTTGAATAGTATGTGACCACTATATTCCAGTGGGTAGGATGTTGTAAATTACAAACAGTTAGGCATTGACCAATGTAAAAGCCACGATTTCATTTCTGATATTGCAAAATATTTAATTACACAATATTCCTGCAAATACAGTCCTCTGACCAAAAGATGATTTAGATATTAGAAATTTATCCTGAGACTGGATATTTGCCTGAATTTATCTATTTTCTACAGCGTCAGAGTTGCAGTCTTGAGACCGGGGTTGGACACCCGTCTCTGTTGAAATCATCTTCACATGGGAATGTTTGGTTTCTCTAAGGAAGCCAGGAATGACGATTTATTCTCTCCCAAGCTTGAACAACCTACCTTTAACTTGAAAAAACCCTAAAATGACAAATTGCGGTAATGTCCGAGACCTAAGTGCACGCAAAACACTACAATACTTATGGCTCTTTTAAGCTGACAAATGATTTGTATGCTACATTACTTCGTTTAAGTTTTCGTTTATCTGTATCATGTAAAAACCTAGAAACTTAGTTTATCATTGTTTATGAAACACAGGAACCTTTGCCACTACGTAGTTAAGGAAATCCACTGTTGTCCAATCAACGATCTTTTGGGGTTACTTAGCAGATAAAACAATAGGTTAGTCATCAGCTTCCCCATAAGCCTGTAAGACGTGTGATTGCTGCATAGCTAAGAGTGCGTAGGTCGAATTCTTTCTACATGTTATCTTTCCCAAAGGGGCGGCAAGACTACTACAGACGTGAATCAAGTACGACCTTGCTATGACTCAACCGTTTATTATTCGTGTAAGCTGTTACTGTATAACAAAAACTACGGTCTGTTGCCAAGTGACTAGACAATATATTTTAGGTTACTACTGACATTAAATCAGTCGTGAGTAAAACGTCTGTTCTGAACAATACATTTTTATCATTGTCTACAAATGAATCAAAGGGCATGATCTTGAAAATGACAAATGCATACACCTTCAAAAGAGAACACGAAGACTGAAAATGTGAACAATGAGAACCAACTCCACGGCACTTTGGGGTCGGTGAGGAGGGAAAGATAGCTACTCACACGAACATAGGTACTCATCTAAAGACTGTCACTACTACATTTCATTTCATTTTGGATGCGAAAGCTGACAAACAAGCGCTGTTTGAAGGAAAAAGGAATCTCTAGCAGCCTCGAAGCTTTTCATTACGATAGGAAATATTTTAAAGAAACATACTCATTGAGAAAACAGAAAATATGGATAAGCAAATCAACACAGTACACCTTTCTACCCTAATCTGCCTACTCCTATTTGGGATAGCTCACTGTAATGGTACGTTTTTTCAGAAATGCTATATTTTACTTGTTTTAGTAGAATTATTTGTGTAAAATATCTAGAGAGTATGTGTCTTAGTACGGATTTTAGAGCATTTTATGGATCGGTTTAATTTTTTAAGTTTAGAATTATATCATTGATTTATGTAAGTATGTATACTAAGGAATTCAAATGTCAACAACAAATAAATGCTTTAAGTTCTTTGTTCATCTGTAGAGTATTTCTTGAAAATTAACTCACTTTTAATCGATTTTGACCGTGTCTGTACTGGTAAATAATGTTTTACAGAAATATTCTTTTATACATCTGAATGTATCGTTAAACAAGTCTTCTTTTTACTTGATATATATTAATCACGGGTGATCTACTTCATGTGACATACTTAATACTAATGTGGTGGTATAGCAAAAGTTAATGCCTCGAGGCAATATAATCCTCGAATATGCCATCTTTGAAACTGGCGGTTTTTAAAGAACTAAGCTCCCAACACAACAAAAGCAAATCTCGACATCCCCTCTAACAGAGAGATCTAAGATTCCAAAATCTAAAAATGGAAAAATAAAAGAAAAATTCCAAGAAAAAAAGTCCGTCTAGGAAATGCGTTGATGTGAAATGAAATATCATAATATTACAGTCGGACTTTGTTTCTAGCATTTAAATCATTAGGATTATAAAAGGTTTTTCTGTAGTGTAATACATATTAGCAACAAATATTGTTGGGCCGAGCATGATAATTTTTGAACCACGTTATTTTTCAAAACTACAATTTGCGGTGTCGATTTTAGCAATTTCTTCAATTTTCTTATTTCCAATACGTTTTAGCAAATTTGCTGTCTTACAAATCCTCCACAGTATTGACTATCATTTCAGCACAAGATCATAAATCCACTAAACAATTTGGTTTGCGTGTTATAACTTAGATATTTACCATTGCCAGGTGTCAACAATTCATAGGTTATGATACATGGTCTCTAAAGAAATGCAGACCACTATGACAAAATGACGCAGATAGTACAGTGGCTTACTACAGTGAGAAACTAAAATTCACAGCAATGAACATCGAGCAGACAGGGATATTTTTACCCATTTTACAGCGTTAAAGGTAGAGAGAAACGCCAACAACAAGACGGAGATAAAAACTTATTAGCTGATGTTTATGCTCCTGTTGTTTGCCAATAACGCATCTTCATACTAGCGAGCAGGTGGCATGGGAAGCTGCATAGAAAAAACAGCAGTGTTCTGGCAACCTGAACGAAAATATCATATATGCTTAGAATTTTGTCTTTGCTGTTGAATAATCACTTAGAGGTGTCAAGTAGAGTATGTGGCTATTGGGTATTTTAGATATGTGTCCGTCACTGGACACAGGACTTTTAAGTCCCTTCAAGTTTGTGCTTGATGAAACCCGCCGGGAAACAATACGAAAGATTATTCTTAAAACTCTATGGATATAGGTTTGCACTATTTAATAATCGATACTGTTGATAAAACAATGCATATGTTTGGGTTTGACTCTTTAGTCTCTCTCCCTTACAATAAATCTTGGCAATGAGTTCGTTTAGTATTCATGTGTTCCGTCATAAGTAAAATGCATTTTTTCTACATGAGTCATACATAAAATATTAACTTTGATACCTTAGGCATTGTTTATACTGTAATACATTAGTCATGGAAAATTCGTTAAATACAAATAACAATTCGAAATCTCCCATGCATGAGATTCCACAACGATTACTCACTTATTTAACTCATCAAGCAGTTTTAAAGACGCAAGATAAACAAACGATTGCATGGATTTTTATCTACTGTTTCATCGCACATTGCTAGTGTAAGGGTACAACGAAATAACTTGAGGATGTTTAGCACGCAAATGACGCCACAATGGCAACGTCATGGTAAAGATATGTTTCGAAAATGGTAAAAAATAAAGGGCAGTTCAAAAGCGCGGACCATTCTGCAGCAGCAACCTCCTATAAAGTTAAGTAGAAAAAGGGTTTCTTCAAATGCAGAGTAATATTCTTGTTCTTAGACCGCCAGACAAAAACCTACTTGCCCCTTTCTACAAATACCTACGTGGCCCTTTCTACAAAAACCTACTTGCCCCTTTCTAAAGTAGTAGCATGCTCACTGTTGTACACAGTACATTAAGAATCGCCTTGAAAATTTGCGACATTGCGCTAAAATCATACTTAAAAGCTCCTTTCGTCTGACACTCCTCAGAGTATGAAACGTCAGAAAGGAAAGTATATGTATATGGCAACCTATTTATACAAAAC
>JANTCA010002878.1:0-11092 GCA_024741275.1 Chironex yamaguchii | reverse complement strand
GGATGGATGCATGGATGGATGCATGGATGGATGCATGGATGGATGCATGGATGGATGCATGGATGGATGCATGGATGAATGGTTAGATGGATGGATGGATGGATGGATGGATGGTAAGATGGATGGATGGATGGATGGATGAAGGTATGGATACATTGATGGACAGACATATGGACGACTTCCTGGATGTTTAAACAGACAAATAAATTTCAAACATGGCATTTAAGGCCGCATTTTAGTAGAAAACATTTCTCAAAATCAAAGGTCTTCGTTGAAAGCTTTGCATGTCAACTAATAGGCCACTAGTTACCGTTCTCACACATTTTAAAATCTGTAAATCCAGAATGGAAATCGCCTTTAAACTAATTAACAAGAAGCTCAACAAGAAGACATAAGAAATCAACATGTTACTTCACGATCAGCGCCAATCAACTCAACAACGTGCGTAATTAAAAAATAAGTTCAACTGCATTATGAAAAGGTACTTTTTACATGTTAAATAGAATAGTTAGATACTCAACAGGTCTGATTTGTGACACATGGGCTAACCTACTGAACTCATCAGTAAAGGTAGCAAAGAACCGATTGCCACCGGCGGAAACTGTTTGAAAGGGCCCACAAACATCAGAATCATGCAAAAATTCAAAGTGGACGGCGAACAAAATATTTGTCACTGCACTAATGAAACACAAGACTAGAATAAAGACGACGACTAAGCATCAGGGACGGGGGCATGCTCGATTCTGAGTAAACAAGATGCAAGGTACAATACAATCCTTAATTCTTTCTTAAATACGGCATGTTTAAAACCCTCTTACCCGACGTACAGTCTACATCCATGCAGCTACATTCCCATGGCGCATGGTAAAGTTTCATATTGAACTATTGACTAGGTTGATATAGAACTAGTCAACAAAACTAAGCAAAGTACAACTTACCAAAATTAATGCTTATCCACATGGGGAGGTTTTTATAATAAGAACACCAAGCACGTCCATCCCAATTGTATCTGACATCCTTTTTCGGATCACCAACGGTGACGCCCTTGCTGTGCGAAAACTCAATTTGATGATCCAATATTTTATACTGGCGGTTATTAGTCATTCCAAGATATGCTCCACAATCTGAAAAAAAAGTAATAATGAGGAAATCATGACAAATGGGGTACAAGTTTAGACACGAAGTTGTAGTAGTCCTGAACAGTAAACCTTGTCAACAGCGGCGTGGTCAGGGTAAATAAAGTGGGAAGGCAAGAACCTTACGGGGTCTTGAGACTCTGCCAGATTTTTGCGGCCATGCTCTTTGCTTTGGCTTGTAATGCATATCCCTATATTGTGCTTGCCATTAGAGATCATAAATTTGATACCTTCGTGACAGTTATTCTAGAAAAAAGAGCGTTGAAGGAATCCTAAGGACCATCGTTCGCCAAAAGCGAGGAGGGAATTGACCCCACATACCTCCCAATTGGCACGCCACTGCTTGTCGATCGTACGAACATCAGTTATGTTAAGGAATATTAGAAAATATGCTGATTAACTAACACAACTAACTCGTGCTCCCATAATTCGCTATCCTTGATAGGGATAGGTTACCCTCGTAAAATCGCAAACAATTTATCGCCGTTGTTGTCGTCACCAATAGCAATATTCAATGTACTTGTTTTCACAAGGATTAATTCGTGATTTTTCTCAACAGCTATAGAAAATGAGGGCGTATTGGATTATACTTTTTTAAAATAACAGTATGTCATTGTCTGTCCATAGTGGTATTGGCTCAGTACTATATATAAATCTAATCAAGTCAAAGTTCTTTCCCACGTCATTTTGATGTATAGAGCAGTACCCATCTCCGTTTCCTTAGCCTTTGGACCACAAAGCTTTGCAAGCACAGTGAATGCTAGAGTAGGGGGCTGGCCTACTAACAGCACTGTGTGTTTAACTTTCGTAATCTGTCCCGTAAGTGTTGAGTGCTAAGTAGGAAAGCATTGTTAAGTCTGGTATGGCCCGGTCGTAGATTCGAACCCACAACCTTCCTCACGTAAATTGTGCACTCTACGACTTAGCCACTGCTGCGGTATATATAATAGAGGGTCCTTGATAATAACTCCCAACCTCAATTTAGTAGTTTTCCAAAATTTCTCCCTACTACCCCTTGAAAATAGTACCGGAAATAACTGGGATAAACTACGATGCCAAAAAATAGCAATCGAAAAACCCCGAGTAATTTACTAAAATTGCTGGCAATGACAATAAAATGCAATGAAATAATCTCTTTCGCAAAAGATAATAAGCGTTCGAATCCTTCCACGTTTTCACTGAAGAGAACGACTGAGATGTTCAACTAGAATTTTTAATAGATTTGCGAAGGTTAACTTAATTGATTTCCATAATCATGTCAGATCGTCGAGACTCTAGTATTTCTTCACTTTCGTCCTCCATGCGATTTGGAAAAAGTTAATGGATAAGAATTCAATACACATGCAATACTTTTGTGCACAAATTCCCATCGTCCGATTAGCCAATGAAATTTCATAATATCTTATGGCGCGAAATCAGAACTAATTGACATGATAATGAATTCCGTTCGACGGCGGGTCTTCTCGCTTTCTCTCCTAGTTTGGAATTGCTGAGTTCTGATTGGTTACTGTCTATTCGGGACCTTTGTTCGCATGCGAAAGTTCGCAAAAAACAAACATTGCGAACAGGTCAAAATCGCATTGCAAACGTTCGCATGCGAATTTCAAACAATAGATCGTGTGCGATTTGCTACTTGCGATCGAAGTAAAAATGGTCCTTAACACTTGTTTTTCTTCATTCTCTGATACAATCCTTGACACTTTTCTTGATCCATATTTTCAAATTACCTTTTCCTTTCATTTCACTAGCTGATGCCATATTGTCTCTGCTGTACCGCGTATAGAATGGACGCTGCGGTCTAAAAAGTTTAACTGTCTTTTCCATATCATGCTTAGCAGTATTCTACTTTTACATGCTTTCTAGGTCTCACACTCTCGAATTATCTTCCTTGTGGCATTTGATGAAACACGGACCTATACGAACCCACCTCCACCCCAAAAGGAAAAAAGTTTGGGCCGTGTATTTCAATAACGGAACTTTTTTGGCAGAAAGGCAAATAATTGCCGCTATTGTGAAGAAGAAAACGCACATATAAGCATCGCGATCTAAAAACAACTTCGGATTTATTTAATTCAGCGTAACAGTGCCCCCTCCTCGCACTTGCCTTCACAACTTAATATCCATCCCAACATTTTCAATCAAAAAAACTTTCGACCCTCTTATTAGTCAAAACACAAGAGTACTAATTTAAAGCATTAATTTGCATAGCAATTATGAAAGGTCCTGCAATAGTAACAGAGATGTTGTTTTGACATTAAGATAACTGACCAAAGCGAGAATGCAGAGTGATTTAAGCGAACAAACGGACCGAAAAATGAATATCCATTAATTCACAATTAATTTACCGGCAGATGCTGCTGCTAATGCCAGCGAAAATCGATTGCCTGAAGTAAACGGCTGTATGGCGTACATTTTCGACTGTCGGATTTTCCATTCTGCATACGACTGACAATTTCTCGTTACGTACAGTATTAAAAAGGTAAAATTGATTTATTGTAAAAATAGTAGCCAAACTTAGAAATTTTGGACTTTTCCAATGATTCTATATCCTTTTCATATAAATTTATGTTTCTATACGTCTTAGATAAGAGGTGATTCTATAAATTCCATACAAGAAGTCGACAAGGTGGTTTCATGTTAACAACAGAAGTAAAGTATTAAGACCACCGGGAGTCGAATCAGGGTATCACGACTGCAAATCTAATACCTTTCCTACTCAGCTAAACAATGATTTTATTAGTAAGATAATGTATAAATATAACACAAATTAATAACATAAATATAACAAAAATTACTTTGTACACTCACATTGGTCGTCTTCCTTAAAGTTTGGTATTTCAAACATCTCAGCGGCACCAGACACCTGTGATACACACATGAAAAATAAAATTCCAAAAGTAAGCATGGTTACACCCTTTGGACAGCGTTATTTGGAAACCGTCTGCTATCTTAAGACACTCCTTACTTTGATCCATTGTCTGCATTAACTTATAGCAGTCTGATGTCTGATGACGTCAAATAATAATATTCGACGTTAAGATGTAAAGGTTTGTGACGTCAAAGTAGTAGCTTAAAATATGTTCGCAGACATTAAACTTCGCAGGCACCAAATATAACAGGCTGGTATTGTGAACTAGTGGTTCTAATGGGATACACTACAAATGTTTGACACCGCAGATCATCTAACCTAGCCGTTGTGATACCTGTACAAATGTGGCCAAAGCATAACACCATTAAATGTAGAGCACACATGTTTGGGAAAAGAGACGATGCGCAGTGTCCGAAATTCTCTTCAATGCTGTGGGAAAAGGATTAGATTAGTGGAGGAACGAGTTGTAGCTGGATGTCATCGGAGGACCTATCAGGTATGTAAAATATGCAGATAATACAATCATAGGCAGCAACAGTGGGAACTTAACTACAGTCACAAAGCTGAATGAAGAAGTCTTGGATGTGGAATAGAAAGTAACAACTCTTAGCTGGGAGGAGAGGACATCCAGACGCTGCTAAATTAAAGCTTTGTGAGTCCATAGTAACACCAGCAAATGATGATGATCATTCCCAAGCCGCCATACACATCTTACATTTCTAATCATGCCTTAGACCCTAGCGCTGAAGTAGTCCTTCTTTAGCATGCAAAATACAGCCAGCTTCAATTACTCAATTAATTATTCATTACTCAACTTAATCCACGAGACAAAGCGGAAATGAATTAGATAAAACGGACGGAGCTGGCAAGGGCTTGTATACAGTTAACAGCCAGTTAAATCTGCTGTAGTATTTTCGTTCTATTTGCAGCCGGTGCCATTCCAGACTTAAAACAGCGTTGTTACATCGCCTACCTTAGACAAGGCACGTTCAATCAGTATAATTGTCTAGAACCCAAAGTAAGAGAATAAGCACAAAAAATCAACCTCTGCAAATTGTAATTGTCTCAAAACGTTGCCCAAAATGAAAAGAATTGATAGAATGCTCAATGCAAGTGAAAAGAATGGTTCTCTCAGCAACAGCAGTAACATAGACACTATGAACATAATCAATCACTAACACTGTAATCGTCACCATAATCATCATTATTGTCACTATCGTCATAATCAATGTGATGATGAATATCGTAATCAATACTTAACACTATTAGCACAACTAAAACATCACCATTACCATCAACATTATCGCCAATTTTCGTGATTAATCATTGACACTATACACGCCGTCGTCATCAACTACTTCTTGCTCAACATCATCATCGTCATAATCATCATCATCAATTATAATCATTCTCATTATCATCATCATGATCATCAATTAAAATCACCATTATTATTATTTATTCGTATCATTACAGCATTCTGTTTCTGGCTAAATCTTAGTGTGGGTAGATACCACTTGCGTCATGATTCAGTTCTCAAAATAACAGCTGATTTCACTGTCTTCAAGTCAAGAGTCTGCAGCATCGATGGTTTTCGATCACCAACGATGATTTCTGGCCATGAGATAAAACCAGACTTTATCATCAAAAATGAAAATTGTCTGAAAAGTATGGAATTAACAGTTGGCTTTGAAACAAATTTAGCATATACCTTTCATCGCAAATCAAGGAAATATTCAAAATTATGTGTAGAGTTGAATAAGGATTACAAAGTTAATTTTGCCAGTCTTAGCACGAGTGCGATTGGAGGAATGTGCAGTGAAAGTAAACCGTTTCTGTTAATGTTGAAAAGATTACAAGTTGAAAATGCTGCCTATTTGATAAGAAATAATGATTGTAATAAGAGTCTGACTAATGTCATATATACTTCAAATATGCCACATGTGAATGTTTGTATTTGAGATAATAGATAATAAATTGGAAGTTTCGTTATCAATATTACTACTCGTCATCACAATCAGCACAATAATCATCATAGCTGTCGCCACCTTTGCCGTCATTATCAGAAATATCACTATTATTATAATGGCCACCATCATCACCATTATCTTCCTCATCACGGCGCTAATGCTAACTAGTGCAGTATCAGCTTCACTAGTACTATCTTCGGCAGCGTTATTAGCACTCTCTAACATTAGTATTATCTTCCTCGCTATTATAATCATCACCAAAACCATGCGTCCCTCTGTCCCTCCTAGTAAGCAAACGAGAGCTAACAAGCTTGCAAACGTCTAAGATGTGCAAGTCCCTATCAGCGATCTTTACCACGCCACACCAGATAATAACAATGATACCTAGTCTCTCTTATAAAAACCTTCTACTTACCTTCTCTTCAAATTTCATCGAAACGTGTTATATTCTATGTTTAGAATCCAGTATCTCCAGGTAACGCAACAGACTATGTATACTATATGGCCTCTTAACAACCAGGCAATGGTTGACGTCCACGTCTGGTAAATGAAGGGACTCATGATAGAGAGCACAATAGCAAATGAGACCCTCCTTCATCCAATCGCAATGGAAGTATTAGGCGCCTACGACAGCGCAATGACTGAAATAAACGCTGGCAATGTCAGCGCTCATCATCGCTCAGACTGAAAACAATGTCAATTGGCGCAACCGTGCGGGGAACATATAAGCGATGGCTTCGACATTGACATTAACCTTGGATATGCTAGTTGCAAATGGTACACTTAAGTTACCTCTGACTGTGGTAAATACGTCCCTTCTCCTATATTTACAGCGAAATTACTTGACCTCGCGTTGAGAAAGAAAACTAACGATCCGACCTAGACGAATGGATGGATGGACGGATTGATGAATGGGAAGACGGATGAAGGAATGGATGGAAGGATGGCAAGGATAGATAATGGAATGGATGGACGAATGGATACATAGATGAATTGACAGACGAATAAAAGAATAGATGAGTCGATGGATAGATAATGGATAGGCAGATGAATCGATGGATGGATGGATGGATGAATGGATGGATGGATGGATGGATGGACGGATTGATGAATGGGAAGACGGATGAAGGAATGGATGGAAGGATGGCAAGGATAGATAATTGAATGGATGGACGAATGGATGCATAGATGAATTGACAGACGAATAAAAGAATAGATGGGTCGATGGATAGATAATGGATAGGCAGATGAATGGATGCATGGATGGATGCATGGATGGATGGATGAATTGATGAATGGGAAGATGGATGCAGGAACGGATGGAAGGATGGGAAGGGTAGATAATTGAATGGATGGACGAATGGATGCATAGACGAATTGACAGACGAATAAAAGAATAGATGGGTCGATGGATAGATAATGGATAGACAGACGAATCGATGGATGGATGGATGGATGGATGGGTGGATGGATGGATGGATGCATGGACGAACGGATGGATGCATGGATGGATGGATGGATGGATGAATGGATGGATGGATAGAAGGAAGGATGGATGGATGGTTGGTTGGATGGATGAATGGATGTATGGACGGAAGGACGGATGGGTGGACGGACGTAATGGATACATGGATAAATCTATGGATGGATGGATGGACGGATGGAGAGGAATGCCGACGACTACAGTTTAATCATCTTACACATACGCACGCACACTCACAGACACAGGCACAGAAACAAACAAAGACACAAAGAACAAACCTGAATTTACCCCATCTCGTTGATAAAAAACCTGATGATTCCTCAGCTAAAACGTGTCTTCTTGTTTATAGGAATAAGAAAACACAAATGCGTCTCCTACTTTACGGCTTCCAGAAAATTTTCCGTCTATCAGATGAATAAGGCTACCGTCAATGCATCCTTTAATATTTATTCCGAACTAGAACTGTACAAACCAAAACCTACTATGGCAGTGAAAGCACAATTTTACTTTTAACATATATTACAAGAAGGACTTATTTGCGCACATATTTGCTCTTGTGCTGAACTAAAATATACCGAATACACCAGAAGTATTGTAAAACGGTTAAGAAGCATGGCACAATCACAAGTATCCCTGCTCTCCCACGTGGCTTCATTGCTCTGTAATTTCTTAAACTCGGTAGCAAGACGAGGCCTAGTTTTCCAGGCCGTTCTTGCACTAACGATGCAATAGTGTAAATTATCGCCCTTGGCCAACTTGCAAATGGCATGACTACACAGACACGGCCTATGATAAGTCAATTTACAGTTGGCCAAGTCCACGTCCTATGGCCATTTATATCTTTTATGCCAACACCAACAGACTTCGTTGCCATAAATAATTCAGCAGAGTATCATGGCAACATCAGAAGAACTTGAACATATCTTGTCAACTGTGTCTGAATATCGCTACCTTCACTCCATTTCATTAATATCATTTGCGAATCCCACACACCATAGGAAAACTCCGAAGCCTGGTAATACCCGTCTGGTTCCTGGATTAACAATCTTGTTCCCCGACGAAACATACCAGTTATTAGCACAAACGTGGTGTATCTGTACAAGTCTCATTGCAGATTCCAAGCAAACAACCAAATTGCATGTCCTGAAAGTGACGTTTACAACCCTAGGGCAACTTATTATCTCTTGGTAATTCTTATAATACCGCGAGTCGTACACAAGGAACGATAGGGCGCATGAAATCGTTCTAATAACCTATGAATGCCTTTCAGCTGCGATGACCATCAAATGTTTCCCGTAATTTATACATTCCGTAACTCTAGTGTCACTTCATGCTTAGCAGGATGACTATAGCTAAACAAATATTCATTTCTTCTTTGCTATGATCATACGACTAGACGACTCTGAGCTGGTTTCTACTCAAGGATGAATCATCAAGGCGTTGTCTGTTATTTCTCTTTCGTTGTTGTAATACCGACATTTGCTTGTCCATCCCATGATTTTGTGCGATCTTGGCCCTGGTGTTCGCTATTTAAACTATCCTTAATTAGTGGAGCTTTTGATACTGTGCTCGTCGAATTAGGGGGTGGTTGAATGACTGATTGATATTGATGATTCTGTACGGACTGAGTAAATTGCGGGGGTACCTGATGATTGCCTTGCATTGGTGGAAACTGTGGTGGTACTTGACCGGGTGCTCCTTGTCCCGCTTGCATCATCGCTTGCTGTAAGCTCATCCACTCTTCCTACAATAACAAAAACCTTCGTCATATCCTTATTTCTTTACACATTGAAAAACAATTTAACAAGTATCACGAGTCTCTGATCAACGTAGAATTTTGAATGGCTACGAACATACCTGATGTCTCGTATAGGAATGGCGATTGCCAATGGCACTTGTCAATGATGACTGTCCTTATTTGCTAAACATGCCTGTTGATAATGGTGGCTAATGATGGCTGTTACAACCAGTGGTTAATGATGGCGTTCCCTAATTACGCTTAGAATGGTGGCTGTTTGCCAATGGATGACTGGGGGTTCCCGGTGGTGGTTGCTGATACTGGCTACCAATACTTATTGAAAATTTCGATTGTCAATAATGGTTGCCAAAAGTGATTGCCAACTGCCGCTATTGAATATCGTCGCCACTGGGTGATTACCGCATGAAGCCAAGGAATGTGACGATCTCTGGCAGATCTCCATTAGTCTTCTATCGTGAGGTGGGTGGGATCTTGACGGCAGTTGAGATGTGCAATGTCACAGGGCATCGTTTTGCATTTTGGACATCTGATGTCCACTGTTGGATCCAGGCGAGAGAGGCATGGGTTAGTGAAGCTGCTGTAAAGTTCTCCTGGATTAATGTGGAGTTGTTTTTCCGGTAAGTGGATGTCGGGTGGAATGTTGTCGAGCAGAGGGTTGGGGCCCAGTTTTCTCCCGGTTTGTTCCACGAACTACGAATCAATTCGTCTTTGGGTGCTTTTAAGGTCTGGGTGGGAGAGGTTTTCTACTATCCTGCGGTTCTTGGAGTGAGGGGGTGCCATTCATTCATCTTGGTTTGATTATGGGATGGCGCAGCTATGAGGAGGATGTCCAGGCTCCATTGCTGCAGCTACGTATTGGGTGGCCAGTAGGTTTGTGTGCTCTTTAATGGGAAGAACTTTGGTTTCTTGGTGGAGATGAGGTAAAGGGTTCATTTTGTGGCATCCAGTGGCTATCCTGAGGGCTGAGTGTTGTGTTTGTTGGAGCTCTTTGATGTTTGAAGCTGAGATTTGGGGAGACCATATGGGAGCACCATAGTTGATGACAGGGCGGGAGAAAGTTTCGTAAGTAGTGATGAGGAATTCCTTGACCTGGCCCCAGTCGGTGCCATACAAGGCTTTGAAGCTATTGTTTCTTTGGGAGGCCTTGAGGTTGACTGTCGCAATAGGGCTGTTGAAGGTGAAGTGGGTGTCGAAGGTGACACCCAGGATATAGGGATTCTTGTTGACGGTGGATACACGTGTTGCTGATGGTCACATTGGGGTGACATTTAAGACTGGTGAGTATATGGAGTGAAGACGGTTAGGGTGGAATTTTCAGGAGATGGAATTAGTGAATGGTTTTGAATATGATTGTGGAGGGTGCCGAGGTACCGTTTAAGCCGGTTTTCCATGGCTGGGAGGTTGATTCCGGAGGTGAAGATGGCAATGTCATCAGCATAGGATATTATTTTGATACTTTCTGGTGGGGGCCGGAAGTAATTGGAGTTAGCACTGATGGTTACTAACGGTGGTGTATAATAGCAATTCTGATGGTAGTTGATTATTTTTCGTATATACATGTTGCCAAACGATTTGGATGAAACAAATCAATACTAAAGGTGTTCTGAACTTTTTAAAAATTTATTATGTAACAATACAAAGAGGATACCTGCTGTTGCTCCATGCGGGCCTGTTCAAACAATGCTTGCTGCTGCCGCAACAATTCCTCTTGGGGTATGCCCTAGATAATAAGACGATGATATTTGCATTCTAATACGGAACTTAGAAGTGTTGCACTCTGCTTTTATATATATATAATGTAATGCTATTTGTGCTTCACCTATGAAATCCACTTTTAACCTCTTGGACATGAACTATACACTATATGTTTGGGGG
>JANTCA010002877.1:0-11093 GCA_024741275.1 Chironex yamaguchii | reverse complement strand
GTATGATTTTAGCGCAATGTCGCAAATTTTCAAGGCGATTTTCAAGTTTTGTACCACAAAAAGATTGTTCAAATAAATTTTTCCTAAGTAATTTAAAGGTACCGTTTACCTTAAAAATTAACGTTAGACCGTAACGTTATAACGTAACATTGTGTATATTTTTTAATTGCTGCACTTTGGTGTGTTGTAAAACATCGCTTTTGCCGTTTTAGAATCACGGCACCTGTTAATCGAGATCGGGATAGAGCAATCCCGGCCGGGATTGGGATCCCGAACGAACGCTACTTCCTCTTTTTCTTTGCATTGTTCTTCATCTTCCTCTTCTTTCGGCTTTTTTTTTGTTATTATTGACAGTAAACATCGCATGGCGTAGAGCCCTTATCCTGATCCTTGCCGCGATGACGCTCGTGAGACATTGCGAAAAGAGATAGACTCAGGGAAGTCGCTTGATAAGCTATATCTTCTACTCTCAATGATTTACCTTGATCTGTAGTCCGCCCAACTTCTTATTGTTTATGTTTGTTCATAACTTTTATCAGTCTGTTATAATTTTGTTGAACTTCGTGATGCACAGCTTCTTATACAGTCCTTCTTTTAGTACTTGGTTGTAGCCCGTTAATAAATCGTCCATACGATATTTTCTTGCAAGGCGGTGTTTTGATTATTGTGTTTCCAAACCTTTTTTCGTATAACTCGTCCTTGGAGCTTTTGATCTCATTTGTGATCTTTGTGCCAACTTGCTGTAATTAGCCATTTTGTGCTTCGAACTCTCTTACAACTGTTAGTTGTAATAAAATTAAAATCATATCCTTCCCCATTATTACGTCGATCCTAATTTTCTATTTCGTTGAATGTTATAGCGTGAAAGCATATGGTCTCGCTATAATATCTGGGACACTAATTTTAGAAATATTGTTTGATGCGCCTTTTGTACAAGCGCCAAAACGTTGTAATTTTAACAAGATCCATGATGCGTCTTGATCATGCCCCAGATCTTACAGTGTAGTTTTTGTGCATTAAAATAAAGTCATTTGAGCTTTTGATTCAGTTTACAAGACATAATATAGTTAGCAAGTTGCATCAAATACACACACAGTGATACGATTCAAGTAGTCTGGTGCTTACCATGGTAAACATTGGTAGATTTGTGTACAGAAAAGGCATTAAACACTTTCCTAGGTGTTTACTTTGCAAAAGACCACAAATTGTTGTATGGTATTATCTATTTGGACGTGACAAGCTAATTTCATTACGTGCCCGTCTTATACTTCTAGTCGTTGTTCATTGGAACTATAAAATTACATTTCTATCGCCAATTTAATTTTACATTTAAGAACGCACAAGAAGTTAATTGCTTAAAAACCTATAATATTTAACATTGACAAAACAGAAGCAAAAGAATATAAAACCCGATGCTTCGTGTTTTTTAATCATTGGCTTATCATGCTTAAGTCAATTTGCAATCAAACCGGAGATCAGTCGTATTATGCTGATGCTCAAGATGACTATCTAACCGCACTTGGATGTGCTACGTGTGAACAACGACTGTTGTATTACATAGCATTTCACACATAATTGACCTGATATCTCTTTTATCCGCCATTAATAAAACAATTTGTACACAATTGACGAGAATATTCTCCTTTGTTCAAATATTGATCATACTGTCGTCGTTTTTTATCTTCATTTATCGTTTGCAATAAAAACAGGTGAACAACAACTGCTGTAATTGCTGCACAACAGCTAGGTTTTGGATGTTTGAAGGTTTTGATTTCGCCATTGCTGGCATATTTCTTTAATAAGTGTAGGCTACTGAGTTTCCTGTGTTGCAAGGTGTGCCATCACTGGCCGTCTCATGTTAGTCCTTCAGGTAGCATGTACATACGTCAGTCGTGTTCGCGGCCTTGGGTTTTTGCATGTGATGCATTTGGCGACAAGATGGTTTATCGTATCACCAGACAGAAAATGTTGTGCAATGAATAATGTTATCTTTAAAAGAATCAAGATTATTTACATCAGATCATCAAAGGGATCAATTAAAAAAGTTGAATGTTGATCAAAATCGTATCTCATGGGTCTGATTACCGTATTCCTTCGAATATATTGTCCCTGATAACTGTTATCGTAGTTTTCGGCTGCCTCCAGCCCTTCGTTTTCGGTTGCGGCATAATTGGCGTCACCGAAATCGTTCGCTGGTAGTCTGTGATCGTAGTTTGGGTCTTCAGCGGCAGCAGCGTCTATGGTTTGCGGTGAAAAGGATGATGGCGTGTACTGGGCGGCAGAAACGGCATCTGACGCTTGAGCCGCTTGTGCGACTTGGGCAGCTTGAGACGCTTGCGTTGTTTGAGATGCTGACGGTGCAGCATAGTTGTTTAGTTCATTTTCGTAGGTGTCTTCTATACTTGGTTCTTCGCGGGTTGCTTCCGCGTTTAAAGTAGCTAACGAAGTGAGATCATTCCAGCCCTCTTTTGTAGCGGGCGTCATTGGTTTTTCTTCCTTTTCATACGATGGAAATGCCTTAGTCAGCATTGCAT
The DNA here is from genome assembly GCA_024741275.1 of Chironex yamaguchii. Taxonomy (NCBI): domain Eukaryota; kingdom Metazoa; phylum Cnidaria; class Cubozoa; order Chirodropida; family Chirodropidae; genus Chironex; species Chironex yamaguchii. The sequence goes on along the minus strand of JANTCA010002877.1, from coordinate 8,559 downwards.
CTGTGTCAGATGACCCCTGAAGATCTCCTGCTTTGACATCTTTCATTTGTTTCATGCTGTTGAAACCCTGAGCTTGCATGATTGCTTGTTGATCATAGCGGTTTAGCTGATCTTGTAAATATTTTGCCTCTGTGTTTGGAATGGGTTGATCGGTTGCAATATTGCCTAAAGAAACCATAAAACCAATTCACAATGTTAGAAATGTATTTAATATTATGTACATTAGCACTTTCAGCTCACATCACTGTGTGGTCAAATTGGATTCCTATTTCTTTTCATGCTAGTCGTGTTGTCTATTATTATATTATATATTACATAGAATTCATGACTGAATCTCAACGAAGGAAGTTGCCCTAACAAAGATGCACACATACATGCAATAGAATGGAAACAGATACAAACATGCAACATATTTCACATACTTTGAAAGAGTTTTCACGAATTTCGCATCTTAAATTTTCAGACGGCGGTATGCATAAGGACATATTTTTACGCTCCATTCTCATTTGGTGAGTTGTGTTGTACACAAATAAGAAGCATGCCTTCACTTAATTTGATCAGCATCAACAATAGAAATGACACACTTAGAGTATTAAATAACAATAGAGAAAGGTTTTAAAAGTGATGAGTTGTGACTGATAATTCAAAAGTGCTTTTATTTGTCTTAACCATCCTTGATTGCATATCATATTTGTATGCTTTTTGTAGAAGATGCTTATTCTTTCGGGGTATTTTGCCTTTCTTTGAACTCAGTGAAAGTACGTTCGATGTTTTGCCATTTTGGTCTGTTTTTTGAATGTCTAAATATATTTTCTTGTTTTTAACATGTTTAAATCTTCGGTGTAATCATTTTTTCTACATCGTACAGTTTTATTTCTCCCAAAAGTATGTAGAAAATATTGTATTTATTATATATATAGTATGTAATTAATAACAGGTTACTGATGTCTCCCCAAAAACGTGAAACTACGGGCCAGTCGATCTGTGGGAGGTAATGTGCCTTCACGTAATGTAAATGATATTCGTACATACCGCCGAGATTTAACTTATCCGTGAGCGAATCAAGAAGGCCGCCAACATCATGTTGTGGATTAGTGTCGACGTGTTGTTCTCCTTCGTCTGGAACTGGAGGAGGAGTTGGCACAGCTTCAGCTGGATCTACAACAAAGAAAGAGACACGTGCAAAATTGGAAGACCATAAGCAATACCAAGAAAAAGATAGACAGTTACACGATGAATGTACAATAAGACCTTCAATGAGGTTGAAGCTAGTTCTTGATTGCAAAAGCATAAATGAACAGGACATACCAGTTGATAGATGATAAATATGTCGACAACGGGGTTATGATAATGCTTTTGATAACAGAATGGAAATGTAGGCATGGCAGTGTACCTCCGGGCACTTGGTTGACTTAAGCAGTTACATAGAACTCATTTGAGTATAAGATCACTAAATATCATAAACTGGATGCGTGGTGTGCATGATGCTAAGCTGGGTGCTTTTGTGTTTGTTTGGAAGATTGTCATTGTATATGTCAAAGATGTACAATCAATAAGTTGGCACTGGTTTGCTAACTACATTTTCGCGAAAAGCTACTTTTAAATCAATAAGTAGTCAGATGGGCTTCCGTACGTTACTATCAGCTGTTTATTGTTTTCAATATTAGGAATTGTTTACGTATTTCGTTGTGGTTAGTGATCAGGAGGGGAAAAAAGACTAAATGATCAAGATGCCTCGTTTGCTCCCGTTTGTGGATACGGCAATTATTCATCAAATTTAGGGATTTTTGATATATTATAACCACAGACATAGCATACATAGTTCAAATGCTGAATAACAAAAATTTAACTTGCGACAGTTTCCGTAGATGACTTGGCAGATACCAAAACGTGAAATTTCACTTGAGCCCATTCGTAGGAGGTTTCCTTGCTACTTTCTCTCGATCTTTGGATTACACGACTATCACGTGAAATCAAAGTACCACCCTTGTTACAACATTATAAACTAGCCTTTCCTCATTTTTATCTTTTGACACCCTGTCTCTCTGCGTCCTTTGTTTGTCTTTAAATCTCCGAATGTTACCTGTCTGTTCTTTACTACTGAATACCTTTCATATCATGGATTTATATTCGGGTTGGTTATTTATGATTTTCTCGCAAGCGGCCGTGAGTCCTAAATGTTTGTGTTTTACAACTTTCATAATTCGTTATGTGTATAATTATTGGTTTTAATATGTTTACTGGCTTTAGCTAGATCTGCAGCTACTAATTTGTTTTAAGGCCCTACCTTAGTTACTAAGAATGTGCTAGTTTACAAAGCATATGAACTTTCCTCCATCAGGTCTCCTAGTGGCCCAAAGGGAAACTGATTATTATTACTCTCGTATTGGTGGTATTATATTACATAACATGATGTTGCATGATGTAGAATGACGTTATATTGCATAATATAAAGTGACGTGGTATGACAATTCAAAATAACATGATTTGGAATGATACCTAGTGACATGGCATGAGACAAAACGTGACAGCAAAACACAGTACTAGCTTATCTCCTCTAATACCCACACAGTTTTCCTAGGAAAAGTTAGCAAGTTTTAATATGAAATGTTGATGTACTTACTTCCTGAGTTCAGTTTATCCGTCAGACTATCTAGCAAACCACCTACATCAGTCTGCTGTGACGTTGTTTGAGGTTCTGAGGGAGGAACAGTTGCAGGTGCTACAACAGGTGTAGCTGGTTCTGTTTTAGGTGGACTCACAGGATGCATTTGGCCATTATCTGAGTCGACTTTCATCAGCGGTGAGTTGACTCCCTCTCCAGATGTTTTTAGTTCCGGCAGCTTAGGGGTATCTGGGCCATTGGCTATTTCAGCGTAGGGATCAGGTGGTGGTTTGGGTGGTCCTGAAGGTGCCACTCCACCTCCTCCTCCAGGCCCATTAACTTTCCCACCCTGAACTTGGGCTGGTCCTGTCTGGCCTTTTACACTGGCAGCTGGAACTGGATTTGAATTGGCTGGTGGAGGTGCCTGAGGTGACGCGACTTTACTGTCCTCCCCTTTAGGTGCATTAGATGCGGCTATGCCACTGGATTTTGGAGCAGCACTTTCAGCTTTGACTTCAGGCAAACGGGGTGCCACTTGATTGGTTCCGCTCTCGTTGGACTGGTTTACTTGCTTTGCCGTAACTGCACTGTTATTCCCAGCTTTGCCAATATTTATTTTGCTATTAGTACGTCCAGCCAACGTTGGATTTTTCATTACAGTTGGGGTGGGTCTCTGTCTAGCCATGATAGTCGGACGATTACCCTCGTTCATGCCCCCACTGTTCTGCCTTTGTATTACAGCTGCATTGGCAACGCTTGGCATTACTTTATTTTCCATAGGTCTATTAAGTTTGGTAGGTATGGCTGCATCGTTTGGAGTAATAGCCTTGGGCTTTTCTGTAGCTATAAATCTTTGTGCACTATTTTTCCTGAACTTTGGAGCAAATAATTTAGCCATCATTGTTCTTTTTGTCCCAGCAATGTCTTCAACATCTTCTACTTTTTCTTCGATATTAAGAACTTGACTCGTATTTTTTAAAACGCTGGTGATAATTTTCCTACTTTTAAAATCAGGAACAGTAGTATTCGAATTGTTTGATTTTGTCTGTACCTGAGTTTTATTGTCCCGCAAATCAATAGATTCAGAGCTTACAGATGACGTTGGTACAGCTGGACTTTCTTTTCCTTTTTCCGTTTCATTGACATTTGTTTTCTTTGTTGGTTGATAAGACGCTGTTTTGCCTTGATTTAAGTCATCCTTGTTGATTTTACTGATGCCATATAAACTTGATCTAACCACACCTTTCCCTTGTTGCATCAATGTGGCGCTTTTTCCTCTTTCTCGTCTTGGGCTGTCTTCATCAATAATCTTTGAAGTTCTCAATGGCAGTTGTCGTCTTTTCCCAATAACTGCTGAAGTCGCAATGCCTTTGATTGGCTCCATAGTAATGGGTGAAGGTCCTAAGGCAGCTGCTTCGTCACTAATGATAGACACAGAGTCTTTGGCCTGCCTTTGTGTTGGAATATCAGGACATGGAGATGCACCCGGAACATATGTCTTTTTGATGCCTTGGCCTAAATAATCAAGGTCCTCAATAAGATGAATTCGTTTTTCCTCATTCTTAATGTCTCCGTAGGAACGAATCGTTCCTTTTGTGCTGTTACATTCTAAAATAGAAAGATAATTACTGTTTCAGCTGTATAGTAAGGCAACTTTAATGTTTTTAGTTAATCAAAGAATGACAAAGGCATCTAAACAAAATACAATTGATTCTACTTTAGGTGTTATTATTATTAAAACGGGATATATAGGCGACCGTGCACATATGAGGCTGCCCAGGTTGCGGCCTTGAATCTCAAAGCTTGGATATTTGGAATTGTGTCGTAATACAGGTTTGACGGGGTTTTTTTGAAGCCTCTTTGAGAATGGGATTGTGTCGATTTGCTACAGGAAACTGTTACAAAACAGGACAATGATATTGTTTGAATTTTGATTCACAAATTGGAATTTGTTGTTGGATAAATGTGGGCAGTAGAACTTGGCATAAAATTGTTTGGAGTAAAGATGACAAATGCAATTACACGACAACAGACAAAAGAGAATGTGTTGTCGATCCTGAATTTCACATGGAGGAAACCAGATACATTTTATTCGTTATACTGAGAAATGTGACTGATTCACTTATTTTGTTCGCTTTATTTGATAATGGTTCATCATACACTGTGGAATACTTAGTCTTTACTAATAGCAGTCAATTAAACAAGAAGGAAACGAGTAATCTAGTTTTATATATGACATTGGAACAAAAAAAACACAATCTTAGTGTTACACATGATTACAGAGAGAGCTGTACAAATGCAAAAAGACGTGTACATTTGCATCATAGACTATACCACAGCATTTGAAAAAATGATACACTTAAACGTCGACAGACCACTGCTGGAAATGATACCGAATTTCTCATTTGAAATTAAAACAAAGACTATATCGCAGATGGAGGAGAAATTGTAGGTGGTAAAGATGTAGCTCCACAGAGGGATGTCAAGATATTCTACACTGAAACTAAATCATAAGTCCAAGTATTCAAGGGAGTGGGAGTTCTATTATAAGACGCGAATGGTAATGTGACAAGCACAATAGTGACAGCAACAATTGTTGCAAAGAAAATATCGCGAGTTCAAATCTCCATCAGAACAAGGGAAATGGTAAAAAAGAATGGAGAGGCTTAAATATTCACGTAGTTCACTTTGGACCAGGAGTGAATCTAGACTTTTGCCACATTCGTATTGGCAAAGGTCAATTTTTGGTTTGTTCAAAAGTCAAAATCACGAAAACCTCATAATATACTAGTTTTGCTGTACAGCATTAATATTGCCTTGCAAATTTTCAAGGTGATTTTCCAGTTTTGTACCGCAAAAAGATTGTTCAAGCATTAAAATCAATGGAAAAACGCTGACGTTATACTCTTGTCTTGCGACATTAATTTAATTCTTAAACTTAGTTTTTGTCTTGTTCATACTGTGCTTAACTATGACCAGACGAAATATCTACTTCTCCAAATCCATTACACCTGCCCATGTTTCTAATGTGGTTGACTTGTTAGGTATCAGCAAAATTCATCGACCAAATCTCCTTGTCACTAAACCACTTACAGAACCAAATAGGATTTTGTGCAAATGTCGAATAAATTTATCATAAATTAGGCCTCCGCACGCCTACAAGTTCACAGTAAAATTGCTCCCTTTACATTTTGTGCGAATGTCATCCAAAATGGGAATTTTGATGGGCCGGAAAATGATTTTGCCAAGGTGGCAAACGTGGGCTGTCCCTCTCATCAAAATTCTAATGTTCTTGATAAGATGGGAATGACTTTACTATGAGAAACTGAGAGATTACCCAGCAACAGTCCTACCAATGAATATTATTTATCTAATATCTCTTGTTTTATAAGTCTTCTTGCATTAATTATTTGCTATTTTGATAAATATATAAGGATTATTTTAATAACGGGCTTTTAGAGCTGTCACTTAATTTACTGCTGAGTGGAGCAAAAACTCTCAGCCCTAAGATAACGTTGTAATCCGTAAATTTACAGTTATACTGACGCGATAATATGCTGTAGACCGTTGTACGAATAAGTAAAAGGTACGTGACAGTAGCAGACAATTTGTAACCTAGACAGTAGAATGATTGCATCATTACTATCTATTTTTGAAAAAAAAGGTAAACAAAGTAGCGCTTTTTGAGCAGAAGTAGTTTCTTTTTATCCCTCTGCCATGCACACTGAAAAGCAATGATGGCTGATGCCTTATCTTAAACATGTTTTAGTAAGCTGACTTTATTTCACATATGCATTAACAACTACCCCTAGGCTTTTTCCTGTTTGTTTTTCTTATCATGATGAGATGTATTGTATTCTTTGTGATTAGGAAAGTCTTTTGTTGGAGTCGAGTAATGTCTAGTAATCTCTTGCGTACTAAGTATCAGTTATTTAAGACGCAATGTGCCTGCCACAACACCATTGTCGTGTAATATTAGAGTACTGTATATCAACTTTTTAACAATGTCAAGTTACCTGACTTCTTCTTGGTTTCTTCAGCAGCTAAAAAGAAAGGTAAGATAATGATAAAAACTCTGTAGAGCGTAAAATCTTTCAATTGACGGAGATTATTATCATGAAGAAAGGCATAAGGGTGACATATTTTAACAGATGTGTCATGCAGTTGAATACAAGGGTTGTTCAAGATTGTGGAACTTGGTCTAATGCTAGAGCTTTTAGCATAAGTTACAATATTGATTTGGTAATAACTTGTAAAGTTAATGTTTTTCTTTCCTTCGAAAACTGAAATCGAAAATTTCTTTCCAATCACTTTATGATATATATAGTGTCTGCCTTGTATTTTCTCGCATGAGGAAGGCTTTGTATTCCAAACATGTCAGGAATAGATCGTGCTGTACTTCATAAAGCTGGTAAAGTTATACCTTTTTTAATCTTCTTTGTTACATTTTACCCCCTCGAAACTATATTTTTGCAAATCCGTTTATGTTCATCTTGTTCATCCATGACTTCATAGATCTAAAGAATACTCATTTTCTTTCATTTGTATTTTCTTATTCACTCATATTTTTGTTTTTAAGTGACATTGCATGAATGCACTTATAAACGTCTTTATTAGCGTGACTACTATGGGTTCTCTAAATGAAGCCTTAGTATACTGAGATACACACAACAAAGAACCTGAGCAATCACAAGATAGATGTTTCATATGCTGTGTTTATTACTCTGCAAATTATACCACTGACTGACATAAGTAGCATACAGAGTAAAGTTTACAATCAAGGGATAAAACAACATTCATTTATTTATTGCAATTGTCAAGGATTCGTACTTTTTGATGTATACGATCAGATTGACAAATATATTTCTCTTACCGGTTATAAGACATAGAACATAAAAGGAAACAATGCCCAGCAACAGAAAACGGATTTTCATTCCAGCTTTATGCAAGTGAAGTATCTAAAACATGACAAACATTGATATGAGTTATTTTGTAAGTTAAATAATTTGTAAACAAAAATATAAACAACATTTGGAGTCATCCTTTTAATATATTTTGCTTCTGCTGATAAAAAAATTTTCTTCATCAAAATTGCTGTTATCGTTTTTAAGCTAAACATTACAAAAACAGACATTGATGTATGGAATAGAATAAGACATACACTATTGATGAGAAAGTAAACATCATTACTTCAAAGGGATCGGCAAAATACATTTACTGGATGCGCCATTACATGCAGTATTTTCTTCATTTTACGCATTTGTATCCTTATTATAGAATCAGAGATGTTCATGCCTGTTGGTTACTATTAACTAATGTCTCGTATCCACACGGTTACTGCTGAGTGTAATGAACCTTAGCACTGCCAATATGGATCATTGACTCTCGAGTTCCAGATTGTTCGATTACATCCATCAACTTCTGCACTATCATCCTCATTTCGACACCTACTTTAACAGCAAAGTAGCTGAAAAATGATAATATGATTTGTAGTCTAACTTACCCTTATACGATCCACATTCTTTTGAATGAATTATATCTAACTGTGTGAAATTAGCATCCTTTAGTATTTTACGCCGTCCGTTGCTCCCGCCTACCGAAATTCTCTCTTCCGACTCAGTTGATCGGAAACCAGCATGACGTGAGTCAATGGACATAATCGGGTCACAGACCAGCATTGTCTTTATTGTCCTTGTGAATAAACACGCCACTTGGAGGTCAGGATCGAACACTGTTGAACTACAGAAGCACAAAGAATACCTGGAGCATTAACTGTAGAAAAATCAAGATGGTTGTTGAGCAAGGAAATCACATGAAGAGTTTTCAAAAGAAGGAAACCTATCAGGATTGCAATCAAAATTAAAGGAAAACAAAGGATTTACAAATTACCACAGCCATATTGCAACTGTATATTCTTAAATCGACTTACGACACTGTTCTTCAAACTGCCAAAT
>JANTCA010002876.1:0-11094 GCA_024741275.1 Chironex yamaguchii | reverse complement strand
ATTGCAAGTTCGAGCCCGGTCGGCTCCCACTTAGTGCAGCTATTGTGGTGATGCTCCACTCTTGATGAATATATATATATATATATATATATATCATCAAGTTATATCAAATTATGTAATGCTGCAAGCGTATTTCTGTTTGCATACGATCTTGTTTTCCTAAGTTTTTGCATCAATGTGGTCCATAGTTTTACTTTTTCTGGTGTGTTAGCTAATGATGTGTGCACGCATAACAGGTAGCTCAAACGTGGTTTTTATTTCTGCATGAACATGGTCATTCATTCATGCGATGAGAGTCGGGTATGACCTATCTTATCATGCTTGTGGAAGTATAGATGTACTCCTTATTGACATTACTTTAAATGTTTATTTTTCGCACGAAAATCATAGATTTGGCGCGCATTACGTCTTATTGTTGACACTGGGATGCATGCCAAGGGGATGTCTAGAGCCACTGCAGCTAAGTATTTTGCTGATTTTGCGTGGGACAAAACAGATCTTGCCGATAAAGAAATCACTCGATATCAGAGTAACCCAGGTCAAGCACTTGGTTACATGATTGGTCAGCTGAAGATTATTGATTTGAGAAAATATTGTGAAAAGGAGCTTGGTAAATTGTTTTCCATGAAAGAGTTCCATTTCCAAACACTATCCCAAGGTTCTTCGCCACTTAGTTTCTTGGAAGGACATATCAAGAAGTATGTTGCATGCAAGAAGTCACCAACAAGAGCTGAATGTATAGATATTCTTAATCCAACAAAGACAAGTTCAGAATCATTTATTGCAGGAAGACAGTCTGATCTCATCTTGTTGAAACCCCCTCGTCCTCATTACATTTAGAACATCAACCTGTAATGTAACTATTGTGGATTATCGTATCTGAGTTTTCAAGTTTTGATAATAATTTCATGCAGTGGTTTAATAGCAAATGGAGTTGTGCATCTGTGTAAGGTGATTGCTGTTAAGTTGTTAAGTTATCGATTATGTGTCAGTAAATTAGGGGATAAAATAAGATAATGTCTACAAATGAATTGTGAGATCATTTAATTTATGTATGCAGTGACAGAAATCTATTTGAAATATTCTGTGAGAAGTAATTAGATTAATCTTAGATGTAACGACATATCTTTCTCGCCATTCGTCCATTCGTTGTAGGATTGCATTGTGTCTCTTTAAAGAAGAAGAGAGACAGGACAAAAGGAGAAAAGTGAGATCATGATTGTTCATACAGTATCTCAAAAGTTTTAGGAATAACAGAGAAGCTAGACTGACTTTAGGAAGTAAAATGTTGCGAAGTAGAGTTTGCTTTAAGACATAAAAATGTAGTGCGGTGGGACTAATAAAATATAAAATTCGAAATTTTATCGCCCTTTTCAACAAGACATCAATCCAACCGCGAATTTTATATACGTCGTTTCTTAGTTGGTGATGGTTTCTTAGTGCTGTGACGAACAACAGTGCATTTAATGTCGGTGGTTATATCTAGCCGAAATGTGACAGTCGTGTTAATACGACATAGGAAGAGAATGCTTTTTATAACTTGAACTCACAAAAGATTCATGCTGACTTGTATTGTGGCCAGAAGATCCGGATTCCATGCTCTGGTCGCATGGACTCAAGTCTTACAAATGGTCATTTAAATTGATTGGGAAGGAAACGATAAGATGTGTGTTTACTTAATTAAGCGATTCTTGTTATGGAAGGGTTCTCCTACTGTAGACATTTGTTTACTGGCAATGGTTGCATTTTTGTTGCTAGTCATGACAACTAAGTAGGCCTGCTGATTCTGCGTTGAAAAAGTGTAATTACTCTGTTTGTCTGTCTTGCAATTTTTCAAATACAAGTATTCTGTAAGACATTCATTCTTTTATTTCATTGCATGGTACTTATCTCAGAGGTGGCAATTGGGCATCTTGATATGACTTAATAGATCACGTGACGTATGGAGATAGGTAGTTTGTGCCCATATTCAATGGTGTGACATTGTGGTGCTATTCCTTGTTTTCCGTTGGTGGATTGTGTAATCCTGGTAGGTATTATCTGATAAGCACGTTATGCTAAATAGGCAAGTAGGTAAGTGTGACAGGTGTATAAGATCGGATGTTTTGATAATGTCTATCTGTTGTGTATTTGAAATTGGTGAATTGTGCATTTCAGATGCTTATGTACCAAGTGGTCCTGTTTTATTGTTATATCTAAATTGACTAAAATAAAAAATTGTATATATGAGATGTGATAATCATGGGCTAATTTACTATATCAATGAATACATTGTCATATGTAGATCAAATCGTGACATTTAAATGTTCTGATTGCTATGGAGTGATATGTAATAAGGAAAGAAAGAAAAAATTATAAGATTTTTGGTTTTTGTGTTCTTGACTCTGGCCGTATGACATTGATACTCAAACTTGACGTAGATATTTTATATTAGATGTATATTAGACACAGGCAGACAGATATACAGGCAGACAGACAGACAGATAGACGGATTGGTGGGTAGATGGATGGATGGATGGATGGACTTGGATAGGTGGATGGGTGGATCGATCCATAGATAGATAGATAGATAGATAGATAGATAGATAGATAGAAAGAAGGAAAGAAAGAAAGACCGAGCGAGCGACAAACCGACCAGAGCTGATCAGATAGATAGATAGACAGACAGACAGCTGGTGGTCTTGTCTGCAATGGGGAAACTACCAGTTTAGAGTGTTTTTTGCCAAATAATGTGGAGAGTCGCTAAATTTAATCTGGCCTGCTAAATAAAGTTCATTATATCTCCATAAACATCCATCGGGCAGTGGCAGAGCCACAGGGGTATGGGGAACTATTTACCTACTTTTTTACAAAGATAGGGTTTCTATTTGTCAACATATGCTCTCAGAAACAAGTTGAGAGATGTCGGCACGTTTCACCAACATCCCAGGCACCATAGTCTGTGCGAGATAGTTTATAGACAACACGTACAAAGTGCGTTTGGGACACTGAACAGGCTGCTAACGTTGAAAGGTATGAAACACTACGGGTGTCTAAATCCTGATAAAGATCTCACTGAAGGAGGTGACCCAAAGGGCAAAATATCTAAAATGCCTAACTGCACCTCGTGACAGTTTAAACGTAGTAAGGAACTACGCAGTCGTGTTTAACCTTTTTGACTTTAAGTTAGTGGTAGGTACTCTAGAATGAACGACCAATGAATATACAACCAATACTACTGGATCTTGTTAGCCTTTCCTGTGCTGTCAAGGCTCCACAGGAGTCCTGGATGAGGTCCGTTGATATAATATCGTGTCTCTTCGAATTTGGTGCTCAGTCTTCAATAATACAGTTTGCTTGTAACAAATCTTATTGATTAAGGTGATGCTTGGAGGGTGTAATATTCATGCGCAAAAGAATCAATCAAAAGACGAACTTTAGTAAGTCCTTACGGCATGAGTATACTCTGAAAGCTTACAAAAGCAGACAATCTTAATCAATAGGGACAACTAATAGGACTTACGATTGCCTTTTAAAGGAAATGAACGGGGCTAGCAAGGGTCCTTCATATCGGGGGTATTGTCTCTGCTATGGGATTATCATCCCCTCTGGTATGAAAACTCATTGACGAGGAATCAAACGATCTGATGCCGCTTGGAACGATCAGATTGTCTTGAATGTGGTGGACGAAATTTATGTAGCATGCCGAAGAGTCTTCTCAAAAGCAGTCATTTTGGAGGGCTTGAGATAGAGGAATTGGCAATGTCGTATGCTGGTGGCAGCCATTTATAGGTACATCATACGAGCGCCTGCCAGGTAATGCCATTAGCGTAAGACCCAGGAGGTCCCATCTCTTAGTTTGATGATGTTACATATGAATACGAGGCTCCATCTCATAGTCTGATGATGTTATATATGAATACGAGGTTTCATCTCTCAGTTTAATGATGTTACATATGAATATGAGCTTTGATTATGCTACATATCAATGCGAGGTTCCATCTCTTGGTTTGATGATGTTCCATATGAATATCTTTGCCTTATATGAGTAGAAGCAAGGGATGAGGTAGAATATTAAAAAGATGCTCTTGGATTGCATTGCGATGGCCATATATTTGTTTAAAATTGGGTGATCTCTGTGATTCAATTATCGGGACTTGGATTCAGAGTACTCTATGGAACGTCCTGGAAGCTGATGATAAACCATCCTTATGCATTTTGTTGTGGCAAGATAGAAAAAAGTGCGTCGACAATCCTAGGACTTTATCTTATACAGCATTCTTTTTTCAACGCAGACTGCATTCATCAAGGCCATTTGACTGTTATTGTGTAGACATAAAGGTTTTCGTTTCTCCGTGACGTCAGATGATGTATGTCAGGACTACTTATAAAAGGTCCGGTTAAACAGCAATCTTCGCACGTGCAGACGCACAACCTTTTACCAAATCACTCATGGTCTGAAAAATGAATGCATTAAAATTAAATGCAATTTTACAATCATAAGTATCTAGCGTAATATCACAAAAAACCCAAAACCAAACTAAACTGAAGAGATTCCAGATAAATAAAACTTCACTTACTTTTTGCCAGTTACATCTCTTCCTCCGATTCTTGTTTTCTATGAACAAGCTGAAATTGTTCATAAATTCGGCCATCTGTCCGTTATCAGAATTTTTTAGTCTTGAAAAATGATTTTTAACATTGTTATAGGTCAGTGCATTACTTTGGAAAAAGTGGAGGAATATGACTTCTGTGAAGATTAAAGTCTGTTTCGTTGATATACTTTCAGCTTGCGTCAAAAGATCAAGAGACTTCTTTCAAAATAATTGCCAATCATGGTATGTGGTATAAAATGATCACTACGCATGCTCAGTTAGTGTATTTAAAGCCACCTTCCTTGCTTTCAATATCTCAAACTTGCTAAATCTTACAGGCCTTCTTAATTATGAACACTATTCATTGTTTTTGATCAGCCAACCAACTGAGAACGCTTTACACAAGACCAGCCTATCTATTTTTATATTGAAGTAGTATAAACTGCATTAAATGGATTCCTTGTAGGCAAAAAAAACGCATGCTGCTCGTCCAGCATAGTCGCTAATTGACAGACATCCAATTACAAGTTTCGGTAATCGTTGTTGAATGACTTATAGTCTTCCAACCTTTCCTGTTGAGCTGTTTTGCTCATTAGGACATGCGTCGGATATGCTGTCGTGACACCGGGTTTAAATCTTCGGTAATTACAATCATAACTCTAAAAATCGCCTTGAAAATTTGCGACATTGCGATGAAAACATACTTAAAAGCTTTTTTCGTCTGACACTCTTCAAAGTATGAATCATAAGGAAGGAAAGTATATGTATATGGCAACCTATTTATACGAAACATGTAGCAAAACTAGGCAATTTTAAACAAGAAAGAAAAAGAGATAAAAAGTGAGAAAAACAAAGTTTTCTTGCAAGAGTCCAAGTAAACAAATAAACTCTTTCTGTCTACAGAGTACTGGTTTTCTTATTTTAATGCAAACAGACTTCAATACAATTTGCTGGAAGGACGATCTAACTATGCCAATTTATCCGAAGATTTTCGTCCTTATTGGGCAGAATCGCAAGTTTGGGCAGTTATTTTAGCTTTGCAAGCAAGAGGTAGCTTTTCTCGAAGAGGAATAAACGCTTATCGTATTCTGGCTGGAACATGTTGTTTGATTCTGTCACGACCAGTATACCGAGCTTCGAATCGGCACCGATATTCATATTATACTAAGCTTTATTTGTGTGGTAGGCACGCAGTTTTTATGAATGGATGGCAAGATCTAGTCGTGAAAAAATTCTGAGATTTGAGAAACATTTCACTACAACCTCTTTTTTAATCTATGTTGTCATAGAAACATTGCCTTGCCAAGGACGTTTTAAGCATACAGGACATGTTTGAGTCCCGAAAGTCTTTTCGGTTAAAAAATCAGTGATCTTTTCTTGCAAAATTCTACAACAATATTCTCTGGGTACTCATTTTCAAGGAGGATGGATGGATCATAAGTCTACTTCTCCACAAATCACACTATCTACTTCTATATGGGACTGCTGACTAAACTACCCCTTTTAGAGATTGTGTCAGCTGTTCTTCAAGATCTGGTAAACGACCAAAACGAACGTCAATGCTTTGACTCAAACATATGGTTGGCGATGATATTTCAGGCTTATTTTTATTAAATATTTATTATTTGTGTGGGTTTTTCGACTCTTACTAATAGTTTTGTTTCTGAAAAAAATTGTTCCTAATTCCTCTTGACTATACTGACTCCCTGTGTAACCAGTTCTTCTCCATGTGATTGGTTTGGTTTAAGAATCCGCGCGTCCGCATTTCTGGTCCCTTGTGCACCTCATTCACCACACAGGTTTCATTGAAGATGGCAGTGCGTGCTGAGATCCTCAAGCCTTTAAGGCTGTTGTCGAGATTGGCTTGTGAAACACGCGCCTCTCCAAGATTTCTGACAGCAAGTGTAACGACGAAGAGGCAATGTAAGTCTTGATAAAAAATCTTGGCCGTTTGTTGTCGTTTGACATAGCTATATTGTGCTATCGACAACAGCTTTTTCATGTACTAATTGTACGAACAGAATAACTTGTTTTAAAATAGGCAATTGATACTAATATAGTAAAGTAATCCTAAGATCGCACTGGAAGCTGATTTTAATTGTTAAATCCGGGGAAGCTCCTTAACAAGTGACGATCAGGCTGAATTGAACATCAGATGGAAGTGAACAACGCAAAGAATTATAGGAACATTGTCCATGAAATAGTAAAACTTGTCGGGACTCATCGCTTCAGCTATTCATCGGATGTATCTGTCGTAAATGTTAACAACGCATTGATATGTATCTATCGCTTCTCTATTATACGTTTTCACCCTAATACTCGAATTTATCGATTAATAATCACATTCTAGGGCCTTTAGTTTGAGGTTCAAAGGTTGAATATAAACTATTTGATGTGTATGGATAGTACAGTATGGTGACATGGTACTAGATTTTGATGGCTGTATTGATCACACTATAAGTAGGCAATCTTAGGAAAATGACATGTTTAGAGGATGTTGATCGTCTTTGGTACTAGATTGTGGCCCTGCTAGTGTATTTTGTTTACTCCAAAGAGATAATATGCGAGTCATCAACATGTTTATCAACAGTATTGTCATCAACAACCTTGTTTGCATTGTTTCTGGAGGAAGATCAGCACCTTGAGTTTCTCTATTGCTTCTGTTATGTTTACTTCAACTTTGCATATTTTTTATTTCGCAGGGTTTTTTTAATTGGCACTGTCACCTCTAAGCCCCGTTACATTCTTCATTTGTGTGGTGCATTAGCAATCTGACCATTGAGATCACCACCACAATTGACTGACCCTTTTACATCAACCTGCCTTGTGTGAAGTGTTTTGAAATGTTCCAGAGAACCTTGGCGTGAACCTGTTTTGTATATTGTGTTGGATTATCTTAGTTTTAGACATGAAGTAAATGTTGTTTCAATGATACTGACTGTAAGGTAATAGGTCAAAAAATGCCAGTGGTGTAATATATTGCAGTTTTTATGACCTGTGCAGTAAATGCCATTTTCCATCATTGGATTACCTATCCTTGGTTGTAAATCGTAGTTATTAATTCTGTAATGTATGACCTGAGGGCACAGTTGAAAAAGAACAATCTATATCTTAGTCAACATTTTACCCTGGTGTTATATTTGGAATTATGCATGTGTCTTTCAAGGGTTTACAGGACTTGACATCAGCAGTATTGCATATCAAAATGTGATGCAAAAACAACATAGTTCAATGCATTATTTGAAGCCTGTTGCAAAAATTGTGATGCAAAGGTCAAGTCTCATTTAATACATTGATTTATCATGTTAACAATCTTGACCAAATTGGAACATGGGAATCAAATTATCCAAATTCTAATTATGACCAAAATTCGGAGCAAAAATGTATTTTCTTGTATCTGTTCTTATTTCTTTCTTGAACTCTTTTATCATTGTCTCTAGAGTAAAGGGAGACTCTTTTGTTGTCCTTTGTTTAAATGGATAATAAATTATTCCTTAGCAAGTGTAAAATGTATCTTTTCTGATATTGGAGCTTTTTATTGTAGTTTTTTGTATTCCCTTTACTTTCTTTTAATTATATTCAGTTGTATAGTAAATAATATATATTATTTGATAATGATTTATGTTATTTAGTAATAATATATATTATTTAGTCATTGTAATGACAAAATAATTTTGATTATAAGAAAAGCGATCTTTAAGGACTCAGAGAAGCACTCATTTTCATTGCTCAGAAGCAAGCTCTGAGAAAGAATTGTGTAAAAGTTGATGTTGATAGGACTAGGACCAGAAAGGAAAGAGTGTTTACAACTTTTTCAGTAGTGTAAAAAGTTAGCACAGTAGGACAAATGAAGGCATGATGATTCGGCTTGCTATGTACACTGGCTACTGTGTCAAAAGGTAAGAACAGGGATCAGTGACAAGTGATATGACCCATCGAAGTCTGATGGAAAACAATAAGTGTTAGATTTATTAGGACTTCTTGATACAGTGTGATTAGATGCTACAACTATGCAACATTGGCATCTGGCCAGGAGACGAATTTGTCATGGTCAAGTTTATGGTAATTGTGAACAATGTGTAAGCAGGAGTTTTGGACAGACATCAACCCTAGGAAGTCATCATTTAAGATCAGCCCTTTGAACTTGACATAATTATAAGGTATCAATAATGAAGAAGCAAACATTCATTAGTAAGTTACTAACTAGTTTTGCATCATGACATCATCTTAGTATCATTCATTATTGTCAGAACCAAGCACAAATTCATGATAATCTCCATCAATGGACAATCCCAGACTAAGATAGCAAAGTGCCTGCAAATTCCATTTCAAGAACAATAGTTTTTCCGCATTTTTCAGTAATAGATGGGCCAATTTCCACCTGTTATTTCAGATGCTACTTGAGATTTGCGGTCACTGATGGCTGTGCCAGATGACAGTAACAAACACTTTTTAGCCAGATGCAATAGTTTAATTTCTTTCATTTTCCACTAGGACTTTGGAATGCAGTCCAAATTAGACTGCTTGACCCATCCCCAACCAGATTTACACTGGGGTCAGGTAGACTTTTCCTAAGTGGTGTTAGGTTCAGAGCCTGACCAAACATTAAACATGAAAAAATAAGAGCCAACAGAAAATAAATGGTCTTTCTTAGGTAATTAGGGTGAATTTTTGAGTAATGGAGTATACATTACAGTGTTTTTCATTTAATGGCAAACTGATAGTCTATGAATTGATATGTGTATTGCATTTGTGTAATGTGTTAACGAAACTTTGATATTCATTTGCTCAAAGATACAAGTGGAAATGGCAAAATCAAAGTGGAAAATCCTGTTGTTGAATTGGATGGGGATGAAATGACCAGGATTATCTGGCAAAGGATCAAGGATATGGTAAGGTATTTTATATTTTGTTTTGTTATATTTAAATGTGACAGGATAAAGCAAGTAGTCTCCTAGAAACGAGTCAGGATCCAAGGAATATATCTTTCATTCTAATAATATTATGGAGTCAAACATAGCCTAAATATGAGATTTTACCTGATGACTCAAAAACAAGAAAATAATGAATGGTAATAATAAACTAAGACAGATCTGAAATATGGGAGTAACTAACAGAATGCATTATCCCCAGGAGCAAAGGACACCACTACCTCGCTGGCTGCCACAGTGAACTGTAACTCTCCTCCCTCTTGTCAATACTTCTGCTGGTTGGATTGTTGCAAGACACATCCTTACAGGTTGATGCCTCTGCCCAACAGGTTTGCCACCTGTGTCTTGAAGTTTGACCTCGACACATCCACCAATGGAATCACCACCTGAAACCCTCCTGGCAGAGCAACATCAAGTGGTTCCACCCAAGCATTTGCTCCACAGGACATACCTGGGATGGCAACTGTCATTACTGTATTTGGTGGGACCCACACAGCACCTCTGTCAGCCACCTTCACTAGCCTCTGCCAACCAGGTTTCTGACTTGACTGCTCTGCTGATGATGCACCTGCATTGCCTTGAAGAGCCTCTGCCCACTTTGGAATCTTTGCGAGCACATTCATACCTGGGATTCCAGGTTGCCTCTTCCTCTGCTAGATAATGGGAACTGTAACCTTGAGTACCATCACTCTACACTTGGGGACCATTACTCCTCCCACTCCTCCCTGACATCCAGGTACAGGTTGCCCAGGTAAAGGATTCATGCCCATCGGCACTGTGCAGGGTCAACATCTTTCCTGCTTGGACTCCACTACATATAGACTCAACCTTGTCTCTGTAGAAGGAGTTTGTCACTAGGGTCACCATGGACCCGGTGTCAACAAGCATTCCACTTCCACACCTGCCAACTTTGCTCTTGTAGTTAGTGTTCCACCCACCAAGGTTGGAAGGGCTGAGCCCCTGTCTTCCTCCTCCACTCACTGTGATGGAGCTGAGCCGTTTAAAGCCAACACCTGCTTCTTGGGTTGCTGTAGTTTCCTCGGTGTCATGTGGTCTGCTCCTCAGATTGTGCTGGCTGTCGCATGACTACCCAGGACTCTTTGTAGTAAAGTGCCCCTCCTCACCACAGTTGTTTCAGCCACCCCTGCTAGGTTGGGCATGCAAGGCCATGGCAGCCAGGAATTGGTTAAGGGTCTGCTGATTTTGGTTGAGGACCTGTCGCTGCGGCTCTATATAGGAAATCTGCATCTCCTTGGGGGCTGGTCCACTGAGTGGAAGGGGAGGTTGTCCACTTCCTCTCCATCTGCTTGCCCACGAACAGCTCTCTCTGCATCAGTAATCCGGTTCTCCAAGAACCAGTTGCCCTTTGTCCCACTGTAATTCCCAAACTTCCGCTCACTGGGCATGGTCACTCTGATCGGGGGCACCGCAACTGCTACTGTTGCTGGGCTCTGGGTGGGCATTCGTGTCTGTATGCTGTTGTTATAAATCGCCTTGAAAATTTGTGACATAGCGCTAAAATCATACTTAAAAGCTTTTTTCATCTGACACTCCTCAGAGTATGAAACGTCAGAAAGGAAAGTATATGT
>JANTCA010002875.1:0-11094 GCA_024741275.1 Chironex yamaguchii | reverse complement strand
GGGAGTATTCAAGTTCTTTCGGATCCAAAGTACAGAGATTTACTGAAAAATATCGGCAGCCGGCTTTGTAGTCTAGACCCAGTTTACACTATGACGGTAACATGCCGGTATGATTTGCCGGCACGACCCGTTTAAACGATATCATAATTATACCGGTACGGCTATCGGCATGTTTTTAATCCGGATTCACAACTTCTCGTGCCGGTATGGTATCGACATCGTGTTAACGGCTGGCCTAAAAATAGGAGATATTATATGCCGGTACCATTTCATAGCAGCATGCTATTTGACATTATATAAAAAAGGTCTTAGACCTCTTCAAAGTGAAGACAGACACACATTGGTTATCCTATGCTCATTTAACTTACACAAACAGGAAGTAAGGAAGTAAGCTGATTATGACAGAAGATTTGAAGAGGAACGTTATGTGTAACTTGATATGAAGCAATAGAGTGCCAAACTAAAATAACAACGTGTGAAAATGTACTCAGTACAAATTATGCGTGCAGCAAGGTTTCATTAGTTTAATTATCAAGTAATATTGTTCAATAACTCGGCGAAAGAATTTTCAAGCTAAGCCAGAGCTAAGTACCATGCTTTTTATTTGGAATCAAAGTGAAGGGTATTTTAGCACTATAATTTGTAACAAGGTACATTTCTTGTGCAGTTTAAGCATGTAGATTTACACTCTTTTTCTCATTGCCAGACCAACAGAAGACCTCGGCAGAATTGCCAGCTTATGACGTTCTCACTGACCAGGAGTACGCCAACTTTTATGCCGCATGTTTAAATAACACGGATCAGTATCTTGAAATGAGGCCAGTGATGCAGCCTGTGATTGATAGCTTTAATGACAAAGAAATCAGTCTTCTAAGCATTGGAGCAGGAACAGGTGAAATTGAGGATGGCTTCCTCAACAATCTGGGAATGAAATTAAGCTATTTTCATGGGATAGAACCAAATGAGGTACACCGCAGCGAATTGGAAAAAAAGGTCGCCGAGTGGAATGTCAAATACACGATCGATGCTGGCTATTTTACTCCTGATTATACCACGGATAGAAGCTTTGATCTCGTTTTGATGGCTCATTGTCTTTATTGTATGGACGATCCCGTCAATATTGTGCTGAAAGCGAGGTCGCTTCTGAAGCCTGGTGGCAAGCTCGTTGTAATTGTTCACACTAAGAAAGGTGGTTGTGAGCTGTACGATGGATTGCTACACTTTGCAAGATTGTCAAGCACTCCTATAAGTGATCAGAGTGTAGCAAGTGAAAACATTTCCTATGTCCTAAGCAAAGAAGGTATCAGTCACGAGATAACACTATTTCCCACACTAATTGATGTCACGGATTTTATAGAAGAGCGACCGACAACAACAGCTAATCACGTTGTATCGTTTTTCCTTCAGACAAAATTTGACGGCCTTCAGCTCAATCACCAGTGCAAAATTCGTCAGATTGTACAAGGCTGTGCAGTTGCTGATAGTGATGGAAGATATTGGCTTGATAACCCGACAGCTGTAATGATTATACAATAAGCTGGATGAAACGAGAGCAGGGACATTGCTATAAAATTATTTCAGGCAACATTCTAAGTTTAAGCAGTTTATCTATTTATGACTAAAAGTGCTTCATTATTTGTTATAAATATTTTTATATTTATGCTATGAAGTAACTGAAGTTTCCCTTTCCAACAATGTACCTGAAGACGATTCATTTTTGTAAATTCCGTCATCACACTGCACAATGTTGCTGATTATGACCAAGTCGCGATTATTGTAGAACATCCAAGACTTATTTCCTATTGTTGTAATAGACTTTTATGTAGAACATAAACATGAAATATTCCGTTTACGATGTTACACGTTCTCTCTTGTGTTTCCTCGAATTAACATCTGCTGGCAGCTTACGTTTAATGCGGAAGCGTTACTAGTTATTGCCATATTAGAATATCAGGATTGTCCAGGGTAGAATCCTTTTCATTTTGGGTTTTCAACAGATTCATCCTTTTCAGCAGTAGTAGCAGCAGTAGTAGCAGCAGCAGCAGCATCCTCTATTTAAGAGATTTCAATACATTTTTTGGTGATTCGTGCTGACCATATATTGTAAAGTTTGATAGCTACCCCATGACTGACTTTACATAAAATGTAATTGATAGTGGCGTTTTGAGAGAAACAACAAACTTGGTGGTGTTTCCAGCAAGCCAAAATACGTTAGAGGGCACAAACTGAAGTAATTTTTCAAGGGAATCAGTGTTCTCAATTTCCTGGAGAAAGATTGTTGCTGTTGGGGTTTTCTGCCTCTGAGGTCTAGACAGTATGCCTGGTTCTTTGACATCTGTGCATTTACGCTTTGTATTCTTTCCATTACTTTGTGTCTCGTGGCTTTGACCTCCTCGGATTTGCTCAGTTACTTTACCTTCTCTTGCCTTCTACCCTTTGACCACTTCCGTTGCATCCACAAGGATTGTTCCACTTACTTCGACAACTACACTTTAATCTCTGTGCTTTGGCATGGATGCCTTGATCTCTGAGCTTTGATCTTTGAACTCTTTACTTCATTTACTTAATCACCTGCAGTTTTTTTCCAATGTTTGGTATCTACTTTGACTGATTTTCCTTGGTCTTATTGTTTGATCTGTGTTTTTGTCTATTCTGAGGCCTCTTCGTTTTAAATTTTTACTCTGACCTCCTTTGGCTCTTTCGAATATTGTCCTAAGGCCTCAAATACTTTGGCCGATGTAATAATTAGACGCCTGTTCCTCAACCTCGTTGCATTGCCCTCTTTGCATTTACTTCTGTGTCTTAGCCTATTTATTTTGGCCCGTTAGCTATGACCTGTATCTTTAGACCATTTTGCTTTGGCCTCGATGCTTTGGCATGTGTACTTAGATGGAATACAAGATGCACAACAAGCAACTGGCAATTCGTCATGGGAAAAACAAAACTTCGTTTGAGGCTGAAGAAGTCAAAAATGAATAGAAGTAGTGGTTGGAACAATCGATTCACCAGGAAGAAGTTTGAATGGAATTGCTAGTGGTGGAGTCAAATGTTGCAAAGCAAGGGATAGCCATTGTTATGTTTAAAATCGATCCAACGTGACCTCAACAAGAAAGATATGCTACTGTGATGAATATTGTAAAGTGACCGAAGACTGCTGTGATGATTATGATAAAACCAAAAGCATTTGTGGTGAGTGAAGCAAAGTATATGCTGGAGATAAAATTATCTCTTCTTTACAAAAATAATAACCGTTGCCCTCGAATAATGGCGGCAACTAAAGGTAGAAGAATCTGACTTGTGCCTCGCTACTTAATCGAATAATCCGGGGAGTTGAAGACTGTTCAGCAAAATAAAGTATCTTGTAATGATCACTGGATGATTTTTTTGAAAATAGGAACGGCATTGCAGAATCTCTATGTTTGACATCTTGCAGTGTAGCATAGTACGCATCGACTACTTCATTGCTTGAAGTATGACCCTCAATTGTGTTCTCGTTGTCCGCATGGCAGTGCATTTTTTAACATTGTAACTACAGGGAAAAGTTCCCCTACAGGTCCAATGCCCTGCCTAAAATATCAAGATCAAAAAGATTTCCCCGGTGGTTCTAATTAGTCATGCTCTTCATATTGGTCCTCCATATTGATGAATAGTGGCGACTTCTGCATCTCTCTCAACATTTTGTGCCCCGTTTGCAAATTTTCCCCGGTAGTTGAAATTTCTTAAAAAATGCTCTGCCCCACTGGCAGCTAATAAATCATTGATGTAGGCAAACACAATATCGAAATCACATCGCTGTCTCCAAGGTTATGACCCATAAAAAGTAAGCCTTAGATATGAACCGAAATAAAAATTTGAAAAATTCTATAGGAACGAGCTATACATCTCAGGTGGGGACCGAACCCGCCAAGCTAACGACAACCTGTTTCTCAGCAGTGGATTTTATCTTGTCATGGCTTAATGACTACGCAACTGCTTACTGATATGAAGAAGAAAACGTGCACATACGAATTTATGAACAGGACAGTGATGTTTGGTAAACATACTCCAAACTGTCTAAAGCGGGCTTGCTATAGAGTGGACATCTTGTTCAAACGGACAGATTTGCGCGGAAATCTCATAATCGTAGCGGAAAAACTTCTTCATAACGAACGCTTTTGTAGCGTACTCTAAAGAGGAGCCGTGTAAACATTTGACATGAAATTGACCCCTCTACAGATGACTAGCCAGCTTTTAGTAGAAGTTAAAGAAAGTATTTTTTCAACATATCTGACCAATGGCACAGATCGGCTCAAAAATTTAAACATGACGTCTTGACGAGTTCAAAAAATTCATTGAGAGGTTCATGGAGATACCGAGATGGACATGCTACTGACTGTAGTAACACAACAGCCAAAGCCAAATTGACAAAATGACTTCTTAAAGAATTGAAATTGTTTACGTATAAAGGTGAAATGAAGTCAAATTTCATTTAGAATGCCTCTTGTATGAAAAAAGCCAAACCTAACTTTAAGCGAACCCTTGTTTACAGAGGACACTTTGTCGAGGAACAACAAGATAGAATCCGATAGATTCCACTGTATAATGATACGAAAACCAAAGCGATAGACATAATGTTGAATATTACTTGATGAGACCAATATTTGGTGCCAGTTCTGACTCAGGGGTGGATCCAACCTAAAGTTTGAGGTGTACTGTGATAATCTTAATACATTGCTCCGTCCCAATTTCGAGAAAAGTCCTTTTCGCATACTATTAAACTTTTTAACTACGCCTAGCAATAGGGGGTGCTCTTGCTAAACGTGACTACTCGCAAAATCGAAAGCCGACTTTGCCTACTTTCCATTGGGTGTTCAAGCCCCGTCATTGATTGGTTAAACTCGGTTATAAAACGAATAACACTCGGACCAAGCGGTGCTTGAAAGCTTGAGTGTACTCAAAAATATGTAATCTTGTTCGTGGTGTCAAAAGCCTGAAGTGACAATGCGAGTTCACTACAGACAAACTACAAGATGTCAATGTCAAGAAACAAATGTGAAGCAATATAAAAAACTCGTTTACCATTAAATATTAGGCGGAAATTTCAAATTCAGTTGCTACGAAAACAAAATATTTTATACAAACATTAAATCTTACTATTGAAAATGTGAGGGGTGCTCGGGTACCTGTAGTACCCACTGGATCCGCCAGTGTGACTCGAATTTTATTCAATAGCCTTTTTAAAGATTTAACATGCCTGCCCTCCTCATCCAATCCTCTTGCGACCCGAGCAGGCCTTACAGTGGGCATACAAGGTACATCACAAAACATTTTGTGAGGCGTAACAGGAAGAAAGCAAATGTGGTTGTGATACGTTTGAAATAACTCCGTCACTAGCTGGTCCAGGGCTAGAAAGGAGGACAGTTGAGAGAGGAACAGGCTGGAACCTCTCGGTAAAACCAAATCCCAGGGATGGCGGTGGTCATGTCTAGTACCCAAGTCCAGGACGGGAAAAGAGGTCGGTTGGGAGAGAAACATGTTGGAACCTCTCCAGTAAAACCACGTGGATGGCGGTATTCCTGCAAGCATCATCTTATGTCATAGTAAAACGCAATGGTATGGAGTCATGCAAATTGTCATCATCAGCAGGATTCAACCCAATACAAGAACTATCAAGGAATCAAAATTTATATCATGACAACAACATGAGTTTCAAATTATTTTATGCTAAGGCGTATTTACAAGTCAATCAGGTTACTTTATTATGTATTTTAATATTGCATTGTAACAGCTAAGTTCTCGTTCCCCCCTTCTCGCTCTTGTTGAATTGTGTTCAATAGCGGGAACTCTGCAACATGTAGCCATTGATACGATAACGTATATAACTTACGTTTTAACATACGAATAAGAACTAATCGATATTCATGCTCATTTTTAAAACATTGGAATAGTTTACAAAAATATTTTTTACTTTGCAGCGAAGAAATTTAATATAACATTTTATACATACTTTTAAAGCTTAATAATCAGGTTTATTTCGATTTGGTATGATCTTTACTGGGAAATTCGTTGTTTTTGCAAATGTAAGAATCAGTCTAATTTGTTCAATATAAATCTGAAATAAATCTAAGTTTGAAGTCATAAGTTTGCCTGTAATTAAATTTCTGGTGCATTTGCAGGTCAATGACTGTTTGTAAATACAGCGGGTACGCGTATTCTTTACAGTGACCTTTTCAGTCTAAAAGCATTAACCAGTTACCAACACACAGTTCAAGAGGACACTTCATGAGGACACTTCATTTCACCCTACAGGAAAACAATGTTAAAGTAGAGTGCTATTGTGTGGTTACACAAATAAAAGACACTATTGGCTGCCAAATCAAATTGGTGAGAAATAGGTAAGATTCTTTGATGTTGTATGCAAGAACTCAAAAATGCTATAAACGTTGTAGGAATGTCTAAATCTAAGAATCCGTCAGTTTCGATCTGCAAAAAATTAATTGTATGTTACTGGTGTCGTAAGTGTTGTTGCTATGATGGCCTGTGTTACAAAGGCATACTTTGCCCATAGAGAATTATGGATTCTTAGACTGTCAATTTCCCTCCAAGTTTCTTAATTTCCGGCTGTAGCACAACCTATACAAGTTACTGCATCAGATTATTCTACCTTTCCTATACTAAGAAGCTGTTTATGTGAGGAGAGCTAGCACAGTTAACCGGGCTGGCTCCGGTAAGCCGAGATCTGGACAAACAAAGAAATTCTTTGTCAAACAAAACTGAAATGAGGGACATCCACCCCGCCTACCTGAGATCTGTGTGAAACTAGATCATATAAACGCAGCTAGCCGAGCTGGCGGAGTTTAGACAGATGAAAATGTCACAGCTGCGCAAGCGCGATCAGATTTGTCACCAAATTAAGTAATCCAGATGTCAGATACACTTCAAAATGAAAGCGAGGCAAACTCGATTGGCCTTTTCTCATATGGTCTTCTTTAGTTTGCTCAAATCTCGGCTCAGCTGAGTTAGCCAGGTTAACCGGGCTATCTCCCCTTTTATAAACAAAGCGAAGGTGAGGTTACACGGGAACACGTAAAGAGAAAACGGCTATCTTTAGCATCATAACACGGTTTCTATTTACTGTTTTTTTCCAGATTGGTGGTGGCAGGAAATAATTCGTAAGGATGAGGATTGGTACAGTCCTTGCCTTTGTTGCTGTATTCACACTTCATGGGTGTAATGCAAACATCTTGTCAGGATTCTTTGAAAAAATGGAAGATTGCTACAACAGTGTAAAAACTTTTCTTGGTTCCTCTACTCAGGAGTACAGAAGAAAACTTACCGCAACTAAGGAAAGATTTCAAACTTGGAAAAGGGAGACTTTGGATAATGATTTGTTCTACAAAGATGGTAATCCAACCGATTTAGGTGGTGAGTTGAAGACAATGACCGAGGGATTGGGGAAAGGATTTGCTAAGTTTTTCCAAGGAATTAGGGATGGGGATGCAAAAATGGGAGTCCAAGGCTTCCTAATGTCTGCAGCACCAGTAGCAGCATTTCAGGGACCGTATGGAAAAGTTCTTGGAGGATTGCTGATGGGTATTTCAAGCTTAATGGGAATGCCAGGGGAAAAAGCACCAACAGGATCAGATATGCTAAGAACCTTGCTAGATGATCTTCGTGACCAAAAATTGATAGAGCTTGCAAAAGGAATATTAAATGAGTTTCAGGTTATACAATTTTCTACAAGAGATTTCAGAAAACAACTGAGTGACGACGTAGGAAATCAGACAGTGAAAAGTCAAATAGGGGATCAATTGGAAATTCTGTATGGTACAAATTTTATCCGTGGTGCTGCCCTAGTACCCGCCATTGAGAAACAAATCAATAAAAACTGTATTAATTATCCAGCTAGACACACTCATGGGAGACTGCATGCTTGGAGAGATTGTTTTCGTTTCGTGAACTTGTATTCCAAGGTGTCTGGTCTACGTCAATCTGTATTTTTGGACCTTTGTTCCATTGCGAAGGAAGTTGGTAAGACATCTATTTACAAAAACATGCAAGCGGTTTTGGAAGGAATCCAAGAGGAAGATAGACGATTACTTGGATTTTTAGTTAACCCTTATAATCATCCTGATAAACGTTATGTGGTTGGCCAATTTTGGAGTTTCTATGAATCATACACCCCAACGTCTATCTATCTCGACAAACTGAGAGAAAATGCGGAATTAGCCAAAATACATTTCGTTCAGAATGGTGTCATGATTTGCGAGGATATCATTTTAACTAAAAAATGCACCATGGTTGAGACTAAAACGTATGACTTGGATCAAGGCATTCTTGGCTGGCAAAACTTCAAGTCGTTCTTTGTTCCATTTAAGATGCAAGCCTACTATATCATGGCCGATGGCAAGAAAATAACATACCCTGGCCCAACAGTATGCACCGAAGAGGTCAAAAATGCCAATAAGTTCGTAATAGAGAACTACAATGATAACTCCATAGAAAGCAGCGTTCGAATTTGCACTAACCCAGCACGCCCAATGCCGCATACTTCATTATCATGTGAGTATCTCTACGGCACAGGCGAAGCGAATGGCATAGGAAATATGAAACCTGTGATTGGAGCAAATCCAAGCTACTACCAATACGATATACCAGAGGGATTAAAGTTGGTCAATGGGAAAATGAGTTATGTTGGTCCCATGACCACTCAATGGTGCAAATATCTGACTCCCAATACAGGTCAGGTGGAGAAGACAAATCAACGCGCAGGTCAAATGATAATGTTATCATCAGTAGGAGTACCCAACGAAGCATTTTACCACTTCCCTTGGATTCTACAACTCTCACCTTGCACTCCAAATACAGAAACGACTCAATACAAGAATTTAGTGGAAATTGAAGGTTGTGAGAAAAAGTTTGAAGCAAAATACATCACCATACCACAGGGGTTCTCTGTAATTGGCTATTCGGAAAAAGATCTGAAAGGAAGGCAGTTCATTGGTTATAAAGGGCCTTTGACATGGACTTCAGTTGGTAACACACAATGGAAATCAATGGAAATTACTGGAAAATGTATTCATTAGAACTTGCCAGGAAATACTATTTTACAGTACCACCTAAACATCAGATAAAATTCCAAATTCGTAGAAAATGTATCCACTTGTCGGGATTATTGCATGAAATAAAGAAACAAGCAATAGATGAACAACGAGATAAAATTTCAAATATTCCCTATGGAGGAATACTGGGAGAATGATAAAGTGAAAGCTCTCGATACCATAACATTCAAACACACAGGAATCACTATTTAAATCTACTTTTAGAAACGTTCCAATGCGTAATGGTAAGCAACAAATGCCCATGTTCCAGTTTGAAGGCTGGCGATGCAAAAAGGGAACACGATAGATGGGTTAGACTACAGAAATGAGAAATAAACTAGTTTATGCCTCATTTTCAGACGTACCATGGACTAACATGGTGATATCTTGCAAAGGTTATGAAATCAATGCACGCGAGTACTTTGAAGATGCTAATGACAAATGTCTTGTTATAAAATAATCGCTTTTAATGGCTCGTATCATAGATGGTGAATATTCTGACACATTGTATGTTTAATACAATGTCGCATGTCGTATTGTTCCATTAAAACCTCACAACACATCACATAATAGGCCTACCTCGGAAATACGTCGCGACGTAGAGATACTCAGTAGTTTTGAGGAACAAGAATATGTCCGAAACGGAAGTTAGCGCTTTGCTACAAAAACGATTTTCGTTTAGGGAATGTAGCGAACCTTTTTTTTATATTCTTTGGGCACAAAACATCTCAAAAAAAGCTTATCTGTAAACAGGCCGAGAAATTTTTACTCAAGATCAAAAATAGGCCGAGGCTTGCTTTCAGGGAAATGTACCTTAAAGAACAAACCTACAAGGATCAGCCTATTCAGACCAAAAATGATGTCCTTTAAACTCATAAGATCATTGTAAATAACACTGGTGCCCTTTATATATTATCTTGTTAACGCAATTGCTGTCTGATGAGTACATTAAAAGTTAAACGGAAAAATTTACAATGATCACAATCATATACAACAGGTGTCCTATGAATCAAAAGGGCACTCTTTTCCATACACCAAGCTCATGTTATTGTCATGGATCACTTCTATCAGTCACAAACCACTCGTAACAAAACAGTAGACAAAGTATACACCGCAAAGAGGTATCATTGTCTGAAAATGTAGGCACCTTTAAATTTTGTCGGGGGAAAGACACAATATCAAAGGTATGTATATCAACAATCTTTTTGTTTTACTTGTTATATTAACTGACTCTGTATCTTTCCTCATCTCTCAATTTATACTTATTTATCACTATAAAGTCTTCCCAAGTTTTTCTTCTTATCTAACAAGAATATTGTTACAATTACTACAATTTCTTTAATGCCCTGGAACGAATCACTTAAATGCAAAAATGTTGATCTTTTTATTTTAACCCCATTTACTAGACTAGGGAAAAATCTGAAGTCCTCATTGGTTCACTAGCTTTAAAATCACTTGAGTAATTAAGTTGATGATAGAAAAAGACTTTCTTTTCAATTGGTAACTTTTGCTATTTGTTTTCAGGATCTTGGCATCGATACTGAAATCGTTTTCAAGGAATGATGCGGTCGTCAACACTCATTGCCATATTCTTCTCGTGTTTCATTACCAATGTGGATGCTAAACTCTTAGATGGATTTATGAACTTTGTAAATACAGGTATAGGACATTTAGAATCTTTCCTCGGTCTTCAGCCCAATGCTTTTAATGATGCAAGGAAAAAGTTCAATGACTGGAAGAAAGTTGAGTTAGATCCACTCTTTTGGAAGGAGAACAAGCCCACAGACTTAGGAGAAGGGTTAAAAACTTTGGCTGAAGGACTTGGATCAGGAATTGCTAAGTTGATGGAAGGCATTAAAAATGGTGATGCAAAAACTGGTATGGAGGGCATACTTACGGCAGTAGCACCAATTGGTGGTTTATTCGGTCCCTATGGCAAGGTGCTACATGGATTCCTTAGTGCACTTTCAAGTCTATTTGGAATTCCGGGAAAGAAACTTCCAACAGCGACGGA
>JANTCA010002874.1:0-11095 GCA_024741275.1 Chironex yamaguchii | reverse complement strand
AACACTCAAACCTCCGTGCCATCACGGCACAAAGGTTTGGTGAAGGACATTCAAAGTCCTTGGTATCACGAGACGAAGCCCATCGGTGGGTAAGGGGAAATTCATTAATTTTTTGTGTGTTTCGGCTTAACCCTTCATCAAGTATAATTATCATGAACGTATTAGGAAATTAGTCTTTGTGTGACATGACTCTATGTCTGAAAGTATCTTTCAGTAACATTCTAGCTCATGTATCATGTGTAAATCTACTATTATAATGGATTTATATAATTTGTAAGACTATAGATAGAGTGGAGTTGTGCAATCTGTTAAACCAGTGCACATTTTATGCTACCCAATGTGTAAATGCTTTCATTGTGAGATTCTTTGCTTTAAATATATGCCTTGTTAAGGTGACATTGCTACTTTTTTAAGATGTTAATTTTATGACGCGAAACCTTGCTTTCAAATCATCACCTCTACCAAAAGGATAATGTTTTCTTTTTGGTCGTCAACAAAAGAAACAAAAAAGATTTGAACGTTCCATTCTGGTTTTCACGGCATCTTAGTATTCTGACTGGATCTTTGGTGGTGATCATAATCAAATTTTATATTCTGGATCATTTTGCAATATTTGGTAATGGAATCTTAATATAATGCGGTGGAAACCTATTACTCTGATGCCAATCAGTGCATATTAAATATTCAGAAAACAGAATATGCTACCTAATACTATTGCCCTGGCTAAGGTCTTTGCTTTTCAAGTTATTTATGTGTCAAGAAACAAAATTAAAACGCATAAATGTATCCTTTATGTACACTCTATACTCTACCCTTATGTACACTTTATGTAACTCCATAATTCATGTGATAGTTGGCGGATCAATATATATTATTTTATCTGTTTTATAGTACTTTCTCATACCAAACCGAAGGCATACAATAACTTACTTGAATGATATGCAAATATATTTGATACTCCTTTTGACTTAGGTCTGTGATGTCTGCTTCTCTGATAATGTCGGCTATGATAACGTCTATGATGTTTATGATGTGAAGGAATTGCTAAGGACATCGCAAACATCGATATGAGATGTAGGTACAGCATAATTTCATTGGCCTGACCTTGGAAATCTTAAGTTCGGACTGTGAAACAAGGAGAATAAGAATTTAGAAATCGTACGATTACATCTTGTAAACGTTTCAATGTACACTTGCAGTTAACGTTTACCTCATACAGGAACCCTTAATGCCCTATTAAAGCTTAAATGATAATAGTTTGGTTAAACTATACACTGAAAGTGTAACGGCACCAGACGTTGACACTACAGAAAGACCTATAAGTTAATAGCTGTAATTACACCAACAACTTTGATGCAGTTAACTTAATTTAGAAGCCACGGGAACAGTGGGTCTTATTTCTACTACATTAGCTGAACCCACGACTTTGATGCTGTAGATAAGACTATTCTTGGTGGTCAGTACATGCAATTTGCAATATGGTGTTTTAGAGTACCTCTAAAAGCTGATCAGATTAAAATTATCGGAAAAGAATAGATCAGCCATGAATGTACAGCCACATCTTTAAAAGTGCTATAGAACACCACAGAATCAATGCGCGTTAGCAACGAAATTTACGGCTATAGATATTTCACGTTCCGTGAAAATTAAGAGTCAAGTGCTCAATCACCCATGTTTGTTAAATATATATAAACTTCAAGAAATAAACACCTTTTAACGTTTTGAAATAACTCTTCTTCATTATATATATATATAAATGAACACTTGTGTAAATTTGAAAATATTTCAGCAGTATAATTTCTTATAAGCTTGACCTTCCGTGTTCTATTACGCAGCCAAAATATTTAGCAACTAAATGAAAACCGAAAGGTCTCGTAAATTGCTAAAGAAAGATGTTTTTAACAGCATTAGCTAAATTCCCTACATTGTAATACAATGTAAGATTAACGGCTGCAAGATACAGAACAAATAAAAGATATTTCAAGATGAAAAAGGTGCCAAGATAAGATGCACTTTTTAAACATTTAAAATTTGGCAAACTAAGGACACTAAAAGAAGGAAAATAGTGCAAGATAAAAGAGATACAAGATGCGGGGCACATGAGAAGTCACAAAAGTTATAAAACACTGCAAGATCAGAAAACTGCAGGACTTGGATAACAAATGGATTTTAGTTATTGTGGGGTGTGAACTCGGGATGCTTCATTAATAACTGATAATTATGACAAGATGGACTCAGAAGAAAATAAATTCTGAATAATAAATGCAAACAAAACGAATAAAAATATAGAACTAATAAGCAATAAAAACTTGGTAATAAAATGCTACATGGTAACCCAATGTTTTATGATACGGGTTTTTTGTTTGTTTCTAAGTAAATATTGATGAAAGATGTAAGACTGGATGGCATACATATTACTGGTTTTTCATATTAAAACTGTCCTCTTGATAGGTCTTGATAGGTCAGATTTGTTCAAGCAGACATCCATTACAAAATCAGGTATTGTACTATTATATATGCACATATTTATTAATAATCCATCATATTATTGTATATGTACCGTGGACAAAGTGCAACACAAATTGACTGTAAAACTAACTTTTGCCGCATTAATACGTTAGTGTCCGAATAACCTTATATACAAACTAGGTCTTCAATACTTTGGTGATGTCATTTTTGACTCAATGTTATTCTATCCTTTGCTTTAGGAATTATTTGACATCTCCCTGATATGACTGTATAATCACAAGATCGATAAAGGGTTTATTATTGAGTTTACAAATCAAATTTAGTTTTTTGGTGTTTATTAATTAACTTAAATAATGGACGAGCATGTTAATCCTGTTTATTGCAACGGCCCCTGAATGCGTCAAGTATATGACAGGACTAAAGCCATAATCACAAGTTTGCAAGATGGGATCCAGGTACCATGATCCATGATATCTCTCCATAGCAGAAAGCGAACATAACATAGAACCGGTATTTTCTGCAATTAAGATCTTCCGATATCTTTTGGTGCACTTATTATAAATCTTTGATAAGATCAATTAAAATACCCTTTTTATCATTTCTGTTAAAATGTTGCAACAACGCAAGGAAATTATCACTCACCTTTTACTCCATTCCTTGCACAAAAAATAAAAGGATAAACGTTAAATGTACAATTATCTTTCTAAATCTCGTCAATGTGGCTCTTTCCTGCTTTGCACCTCATGAGCTGATCAGCGACCAAAAGAATGAATTTTTTCGCTCGAGTGATTTTTATAAATACTGCTGGTACCAGGTCAGATATGAGCTTAATCTTCCCTAGAGTGTTTGCTACCAGTCCGCGCATGCTCACAAGCTTCAAAGATTTGAGAATATATTTCAATAGCATTGTACATTGGGATTGTAAACCTTTCGTGGGTTAATTTTTATGTAGTGCTACAGAGCAGGTTTATTAACTGTGGTATCAAATACTGACCAAGCGTAACCAAGTTTATCGCTACCTGTACTGAAATATGCCCTACAAGTATACCAGCTTTTCCCTCTCAATAGTTTGTAAATGGAAGACTCAAATGTTTTACTGGTGTTGATCCTAGCTTTCCAACTTTGCTTTCCATTTCCTCTTGAAGTATACTGAATATACCTTTGCTTACTATGTTAAAATCTATTTTAGACTATCCTCTGTAACACATAACCCTTTAACAGTGGCATGTTTTTATTAACATAATTCGATATAAGGTTTGATTCCTACTCATTAGATTACATGATGACAAGGTCTTTGGGAGTTATAAAACTTTACGTCTCTCAAAGAATATGAAAGAGTATAAAGGTGAATAAAGATGCTGAATTACTATCCTCTGTTCAAAAGTCCTTGTCTAAGTATTAATAATTTTTGAGTGCTAAATCAAATACATAATTCAATCACTATTTCCTTGATCCAGGTAACAACACTACAAAGAGTTGATATAGTGTGCAGGCCTTGTTAATGACGTAAGGCATCTATCTTGTTAACACTATCGTAGTTAAGTGCTCTTAAGGTAATATATTTCTTCGCAAACATTTCAGGCCCTGCACGTCAATAGCATTACAAAAGTCTAGCAAATGCGCTTCACGTTGAATTAATTATCGAAAAATTGGTATGCGAAACACTTTGTTTGTTATGTACTAACTGCTAACGCAAGAAAAACA
The DNA here is from genome assembly GCA_024741275.1 of Chironex yamaguchii. NCBI lineage: Eukaryota > Metazoa > Cnidaria > Cubozoa > Chirodropida > Chirodropidae > Chironex > Chironex yamaguchii. The sequence goes on along the minus strand of JANTCA010002874.1, from coordinate 6,922 downwards.
AGTCCAAGGATGTATTGTTGAACAAAACAGATTGAATATCATTATCAAAGTATTCTGCAATTAACAACTCATAATCAGTACCAAGACAATAAACCCTAAACCATGCTTTGGGTAAAAGATAGTGTATTAAGCGAATACCTTGTTCACTTTAGCATGTGTGAGAAAGATGAATTATTTGACATATTTTTCTTCCCCTTGTTGTCATGTACCACTTTTATCTTTGTAGCAATTTATTAACGAACTTTGGCCATACTCAAATGTTTTCATGCCGGAGGTCAAGTTAATCTGCTAATTTGCAGTCAAATCAAATGGACAGAATATTTCTTGGAATAATGCATACACAAGAATGATATCATTTATAATTATCAATACAAAAAATATTTAAAACCAAACTACCCTAATCTATATTTGATTAAGAACAAGTCGACTTTTTTCTATGGAATAGCATATTTGATAGCATCTTTACTGCAAGGAATCATTCTGAAAAGAATTGTTTTAAAATGTAAAACGTAAGCAATCCTCAGGTGGCAAGGTCTACCTATGATGACTTTCTAAAATCTAGCATTCTTTATGATTATAACAATAGTTTGTAAGCAGTAGGCGTTGCTACTGATGTTTTCCTGCTGCTGATTGCGACTAGTTCTCCAAATCCAATTTCACTCACTTGATACAACAGCATGTCTCTTTTAAATCCATGGAATTTGATCTTTGCTATAGGACAATGTTGCTTCAATGAATAATTTTGAAATGCAAAAACCTCATTAAGAGACAAAATTTTGATATCACTACCATGATGCATACTCCTTTATCTAAACTGCACTTATCAGAATCACGTTTATTGTAAGGCCTTTCCAGAAACGTCAATGTTTATTCAACCAAAGTTTTCTGTTTGCAAAAATGAAAAAAAGGCAAAAACGGAGATGGAAAAACACTGTTGATCTCGAGAAAACAATAACAATAGGGAAAAATCAATATTACACCAGGGGGATTGTAAGTAAAACAAAACGAGATTTGTCAGTATTTGGAAGACTACTTTGGCAAAGATAAAAGATTACACCAGTGTGTAAATGAGTTATATACTTGTCCAATGTAAGTCGCCAACAATGGCCATTGATTTGTAGGTTGAAAAATTCAAGGTGTGCTTATTGGATATCATCCAGGGGTGTATAGAAGAACAACACAACGTAATGCGTCATAATTCCTTAAATCGACATAGCCTTCTAGTACTTAAAGTATGCAATTTTTGCTACTTTCAATCATCTGATTCACATAAGAGACTATAAACTTCTACCTATCAGAGTTTCCTTTTTCTGGTGGAAGCAGTTTGTACGTCAATTTGTGTAATTTCTCCAATTAGCGTTATTTTATGTTGTTTGAAAGGCTGAAAGCGCATTACGTGATACTAATTCAAATTTTATCGCAATCATGATTACTTTATCTTGCGGATATTTAGACAATATTGTCAAAAATAAGGAAAGCTCGTATTGGTGTTGCTGTTACCAAAGAGGACAAAAATATTCATAATAAGGCAATAGCTTTTAACTTTTATTCTTCTCAAAAATGTAAATACTACACCCTTCACCTTACCATTGAAAAAAAAATGAAAGTACGTTTTTCAATTTTCCTGGTTAACCGTTTAAAGAAGTGGTAATGGGATTTGAAGGGTATTGCTTGTAATGAAGAGGTAATCGCTACAATTTACAAGCCTTTCATATCTGCTGCTTACCATTGGTAACAGGAAATTAAACTAAATAGAAGAAATTGTAGATTAAAGATTTGAGTTCTAGAGTGTGTTTCCTTAATGATAGATAGTTGCGGTTAAAGGAATACTTGTCCGTAAAGGAAAAGCTAGGGAAAATTTCTAGGGGTAGTATTTAACATTTGAATGGTTAAATACATTGCAGGTATTTAAAGCAAAAGACGTCTTTTTTGATTGTGCAGGCGGTATTATTACCAAAAAAGCAACAAAGCTTATCATAAAATCCTTTGCGAATATTTGGAAATGGTCACTGATAACAAATAACAGTTTAACAAGTTTTTGCGAATAAAAACACTATTTTTGTCATGCCTTGGCCGGCAAATCTTATGTATACAAAAACTCATATACAATATAAAAAGCCAACAAACTTTAAAATAAAGAGCACAAAAATTAGTTTTGAAGCCAGGTATAATTAATTGCTTGGCCGAATAGCAGTTTATACGTTTAATTTTTAGACTATTCTTTAAAAGTATACCTTAGTACACAAAACAAACTTTGTCTACCGAACTGACTGATTGCTTCTCATGGTTTGTTCGAGTCTGATGATATGCAATTGTATTTATCTCTGATCGACAAATATTTCTTTAAGACATCGCCACCCTACAAAAGTTTTAACTGAAACATAGTTTAAGTGAGCTACTCGTGGACCAACAACATGAAAACTATCATTAACCAACACACCGAAACATCCTAAACAAGACAGATCAAGCCAATTTAGGACAACCGACTTGTAACTGTAAAGACTGAACAGAATGCCCACTTGATGGTCAATGCCTAAAAAGTGGAATCATTTACCAAGCTGAGATCACTACTACAAATACAAATAAAGGAAAAATGATAACTGCAATGTCCATGCAAGAATGAAAGACAGGTCTAAAAGGTGCCCTTTGTCACCATAAACACAGAGTAGAGCTCTGTGTATTTGCATTGGGAATCGTTGGTGAATTAAAAAAGGACCAAATGATGTTTTATGTCTTTGAGCCCGTAAATGAGTAATCTTCGCAGTGTCTATCAACTACCCCAAAGCAGCACAGCTCTGTAACTAAAACGTATTGCTAAATTTAGGATAAAGAACAGAAGTGTCTCGACAGTGTGAAAAATCAAATTTGTAACAGCTATGTGCTATGTAGCAGTAATTATTCATCACTAAGATACTATCTTAAGATATTGACATGGAAAATAGTTGTACTGAAAGTCAGGCATGAATATCTTGTCCTTCTTGACAGCTAAAAGAGGCGGATTATTTTTATAAACAACTCAAAAAATAGGGTCTTGGTATGTTTTTAGCCAAAGTTAATGAGATACATTCTTAATATGTCTCTACGTTGCTTTATGACAAATATTTTTGAGAGGTAGATGTATTATCAGAAAAGTATTCCCTGAAAGGATTGCAAGCTTAAGCATGAACAGAGATGTTGAACTCAGTCTTATAATATAACCATGCACTTTGTCCAAAAGATGATGCCATACGTGTTACTTCGAGAACACAATCATGATAAACATTACAAAACAAGTCGGAATAGTGTTTTAAGCAATTACAGATATCATACAATGAAAGATTTAACATTGCTGTTGTATGCTGAACTCATTTCACAGATATTGTTGTCAGAGCAGGAGGGGTTTCCGTAAGACGTAAAGAAGTAATGACGTTTCATTGGACAATGCAGGACCATTTCTAGAATACATTTTATCTTACCACTTGTAACAACTAAAAGGATATTGAAATACTCCACCCGGCATTCAGATAACCATTAAATGGTGCCTACACGTGTCTCATACAATACGTTTATTAGGATCCAAATACACTAAAACGTTTCACAAGTGATAACATCATAGTGAGAGATAAAAGGGTTGTTCTTTAAACTTGTCGTTTGAATCTCATTTGACTCTAAACCTGAGTACATGCTTGGGCCAGCTACTCTCTATTGTCTTACAAAGTGAAAACGATTAAACACTCCGTCAGTTTCCATTTTTCCATGATACGACATCACAACGTCTTTCGAATCACCTAAACATTTTTCACAATATTGATAAAATGAAAAAAGCATTTGAACCATAATGCATCACAAGAGGCTTCTGATAGCCAAAATGTACTGACACAACTAGAGAAGCCACAAAGTCCATGTTCTTAACAAAGGTTAGTGCTTGGCCTTTTCAGTGTTTTTATTGCACCTGCCTATTTGATGAACACCGGTCCTTTCTTAAAGTCTCCAACAATCAAAACGCTAGACAACCAGAAACTATTTGCTCTTAAGTCCTATGTGTTTTTCAATGCCGTTTGTGTCATATCTTCGTCTCCCCCTGCTTAAGCTCGTGCCAATCTGGCTCTATTCTCTTCATGTTGTAAGCTTTTTAGAGGATAAATTTTCACGACAACTACATTTTGTCCCTAGTCTTTTATACACGTTTCAACACACAACAATGCAAATGAATTCTACTGTGCGATCCAAAGTAGGAAAAGTCACAAGGTCATCTGGTCCCCACTCTGGATGGCACTTACAATTTTACTACTTTATCGAGCAACAAAGAAAAAGAAACAACGAGATGAAAAAGAGACAAACAGTAAAGAAAAAGGGAGCTTGGTAACATGTATGTCAGTGAAGAAAAGTAAATGCAACTAAATACTGTTAAATGACCTTCAACTGTAAATCAAACTAGTTTATATTTTGGCTGCTTGGTATCAAGACAAAACTAACACAAATAGGGGAGGGGCCGCTGCAATTAAACATCTAGGCGTTCTATGAAAACGTCCTGTTGCTGCCATATATATAATAGCTCCTTCTAGAATTAATCTGTTAGCACTTTCATTGAGTCTTGGATTGCCGTAGAGAAGCAGTTCACATACAGATTCACAACTAAGAGTATTAAGCTTAAGTCCAGGAATTTCTGAAAGCTGGTGAAACAGGTCATTACGCATTTGGTGAAACAAAGGGCATTGCAGGAGAAAGTGCGCATTCTCATCTTCGATGCCTGTATTGCATGCACCGGTGGGACTCATAGCTTCAAAACAGTGCCGGAACCTATGTTCATTTAATGGACTAAATCTAACACGGAGCTTCGTTAGGCATCTTACACCATGTGTGTCACTAATTGCAAAAGTTGACTTTTTTCTGGCCTTATTTTTGCAAGTAGTTTCCATTTAAATTCGCCGAGCGTCTGTGAAAGGCGAACTTCCACTTCCAAAAGATTCCATTCCAAAAGTGCATTTGGAAGTATGTATTGGAAAAACGTGCAGTTCTGGAGAGGGCTAGATCTCATTGGCAAGGATTTCTAAGAGAATATGAAAGTTAACGAACAGGAGGAATTTCGTCAAATAGGTACGCTGGTTGATGCCTTTCCCGTAAACTGAAAAAGTGGCACAGACGCCTAAACCACCTTCTGTTGTAAAGATGTCCTCACCCTAGTTCACTGAAAAAACCTCTGTCTACTAGTACCTCTCGATTCTCCCGTGACAGCAAGAGCTGCAGAGCACTGTGTTTGTTCAAGTCTTTCTGTGGTGTCTTGGGTCATACATGGGTCATATTTATGGCATATGATATCACCATAATCAAGGTGGGGCCTAACATAAAGTTTGTAGAGCTGGTCGAGTGCCTAACCTTATCAAGATCACAATTTAACTCAAAAGCTGTTCTTGCCTCATCTCGCACCAGAGAAAACAAAGACGTATCATCTGCAAACAATTTAATGTCACAATTCACATTTTCAACGAGACCATTTATGTAGACTAAAAAGAAAAGAGGGCCAAGAACAGATCCTTGCGGAACTCCAGATGTTATTGTTGCCCATTGAGAACATTTTCCATTAAAACGACTCTTTGTTTTCGACCAAGCAAGAAACTTTGAATTAAGGATAGGAAATCACCGGATATCCCATTGCACTGAAGCTTGTACAGAAGACCGTCATGCCCCACTCTATCAGAAGCTTTAGACAGATCTAAAAAGACAGGACGTGTTTCAGGGCTTGGCACGCTCTCAAACCCACAATATATCTTATGAGTAATAGCCAATAGTTGATTGATAGTTGAGTCTCCCGGACGGAAGCCAGATTGACGGGGAGTTAAGAGCTTGAGGTCACAAAGGTGCTTGTATATAGCATCAAAGATAACCTTTTCAAAAAATTTTCCAAAAATTGGCAAAAGCGATATAGGTCGATAATTTCCTTTATTTTGCCTACTTTCCTTTTTATGAATAAGAACAATGTTAGCTTTTTTCCATATCGAGGGGTAAGTTCCTGTTTCAAGACACTTTTCAAATGTGAGACAAAGTGGTTTCAATAAAGCACCCAGTTTTATCATATCCCGTCCCAGCCATGAGCTTTACTGCTATCTAATAACCTAATTAGTTGAAGTACCTTTTCACGATCAATGAAAACATTGTTTAATATTTGACCACATCGTTTACAAAAAGCTGGAATGGTGCTCCCAGTCACTATCGTGGAACACAGTTGTACAAAAAATTCCTTGAGAATTTTAGCCTTTGTTTCTGTATTTGTGACAAATATTCCATTTTCAAGAAGGGGAGGAATATTAATAGCCGTCTTCCTATTAAGTAGTCTATTGAATACTGACCAATATGTCTTAAGACCTTGCAGGAGATCAATCAATTTTCGACCTAAACTTGTCAAGTACTTTTCCTTGGCATTTGCTACCATTTTAGATGTTTCATTTCTCACCGATTTGACCACGACCCAGTCTTCCTGCCATTTTACGCGTTTATGAAACTTTCTTAAAACTCGGTGTTTTCGTTTTATTGCAGTTTTAAGTTCCTGTGTCATCCATGGTGGATCTTTGTCACTGCATTTGACAATTTTATTAGGAACACGCATTGACATTTGTTCAGTATCAAGACCACCGAACTGCATCTCCCAGTCCACGCTATTTATGGAGTCTCTAATTGGCGCCTCGCGGGCTTTACATAGTCCCAAAGAGTTCTACTGTAGCCAGGAAGGTATGGAATAGAAATATTTAGCTTGTCATAAACAATTTGATGCTGGCAGTGTTCGTGAAGAGATGGGTGCAAGCCTGACTCTATAAACATATTAGGTTGATCAGAAATAATAAGATCTATACAGGACATCCCTTCATTTGTTATATTTGTAGGTTCATTAATTAGTTGATAGAGATTATTTATTTCGATTAGTTCGTCTAACGCAGTTCCTTCGGGG